>CAAKHG010002694.1:85405-99445 GCA_901007715.1 Dactylopterus volitans
TTAATGAATCTGAAGAGTCGCAAAATCTAGCAGCTAGGCGACTGTGAGCAGACAAGACTTCTACCCAGTGGACCAATCAGTTGTTGCAGTCTGTGTCACCCGTATGTTTCTTGGGAAGTGCATGTGAGGCTATGGCGGAGGCTGTGGTGTAGGGCTTACATCTACAGTACAGCTAGAGCATCTAATGCAGAAGCATAAATCCAGCTCAAGTCCATGAAGTTTCAGCGAGTGGTGGAGCGGGCGGTCTCTCCTGTTTTGTGGCAATTATCTATGCTCAATATATAGATGCAAGAAACCATCCGTGAGAAGCGGTTTCAAGGCCGAAAAAATTTGATGTGATCACGTCACGAGCTTCTTTTACTCGAGCTTTCTTCTTGGTTTAAGCAAGTTTTCCTTGCCTTGCTTGTAAAGGATTGTTCGGTCACTAGGAAAAACATTTTTTAAGAGTACTGTATAGACCTGCTCTATGTGAAAAGTTCCCCGAGATATCTGAGATAAATTTTAAGAATTGACTTGATGATATGCATGTATGCATGTATGTCTGTCTGAACCTTGCATGACTATACAGGCAGCCCTGTGCCAGCCAGAGCAGCCTGAAGGACATCAACTGGGACAGCTCTCAGTGGCAACCACTGATCCAAGATCGCTGTTTTCTGTCCTGGCTGGTGAAGATCCCATCAGAGCAGGAGCAGCTCCGGGCCCGTCAGATCACTGCCCAGCAGATCAACAAGCTGGAGGAACTCTGGAAGGTATGCAGATAACATTCTGGGAATCTATTTGGCCAAGGTTGGTTGTTGTGATGTTGTGACCGGAGGGTAGCAAACATCAAGAGGCTGGCACAGATGAAAGGCTGGAGTTGGTATTAACCTGTGGCAGAGGGGTTTTTTTTTGTTGTTGTTGTTTTTTTTTTTTAAAGGAATCTGCCAGGTACAATGTGTTGTTCCTTGTGTTAACAGATGCTGTCACTCTGTTTCCTCCCAGGACAACCCCAGTGCCACCTTGGAGGACCTGGAGAAACCTGGTGTGGATGAGGAGCCCCAGCATGTGCTGCTACGCTACGAGGATGCCTACCAGTACCAAAACATCTTTGGCCCATTGGTCAAACTGGAGGCTGACTATGACAAGAAGCTTAAAGAGTCCCAGGTTCCTGAACAGCCTCGCAATAGTATTTATTTTGATTTCAGGCTTTGCTGTTGTTGGTTTGTAACTTGAGTATTGTATGTACATGCAGTGTTTCCTGAAGATATAGTTGTAGCAGCAGAGGTGAAGCATGTACAAAGCATGTGAAAACTAATTTTTGCATATTTTTTCTCTGTTGGTTTTGCAAATGCAGTATGTCAGAAACAACTCTTCAATGTCAACTACGGCTCAAAGATGAATTGATTATATTATCGGTGGTCAAAAGGTTAAGGTTGCAGGACCCCACAAAACACATTTTTGGCCATAACTCTCAATGTAGTACCTGAGCATGATGACATTTTGTATCAAAGAGTTCAACGGTCAACTTTGGTCAGATTTGTCCTGTACATATACATGTGATATTTTTGAGTTACATTCTCCAAATATGAGACTCATTACTATGAAGTTGATCATAATGTTGATATTATTAGTTAAAGGTTTGACCGGAAAATTCGCAGTCTGCAAACTTCAGGATGATTTCAAACATCGATATTTCATGTCATTCCTCTGGTCCAACATCGCTCTAGAAAATCAGTAATTTTACTAGAGTGTTGTTGGACAGTCTGGCTGCTTGGACCTGGTTCTGGGGCTCCCATTCCTTTCAGCACTGGTTATTCCATTAGAACTTTTGGTCATGCTGAATCACCCCAATCAGGCTGCTGGAAACCTGTGATGACCTCCCCTTATTCCTTTTAAACAAATATGTTTTGCGTACTGTTTTGAGTGCCTTTTGTATCTTGGAACTGAATCTCTCCTCAGGAGTTTAGTTTTTCTTCTGCGTCTGTTAGCATGTTCAAACGTCTGCTTTATTTTACTGTTTCAATTTTGTTTTTAGTGTGGAAGAGCCTTGCTAAGTTATGAAAACAAACGTCCTTTTTGTGCTGCTTCATAATAAGAGCGTTGGCATAACAAAATAACAGGCGGCTTTTATTGTGTATCATTTATAGAAGCGAAAAGCATTACCCAGCTTTGACAGGCGCTCAAGGCGCTGTAGTCTCGTCAGTGCCAGGCTGACCTATTCAGCAGAGGAACAGCGATGCCAATTGCATATAGGGGGAAACACTGACATGTATATTCAAACCATTTGCAACAAACTGCATCAGTGACACTGCCACGGTGGACTGTAGTTATTTTCAAGCTGATTTGACATTATTCCTTTCTAGCCTGTTTAATATCAGTTGATTTTATATTTTTTATTTTCTTTTTGCAGACCCAAGACAATATAACAGTCAGGTGGGACCTGGGACTGAATAAAAAGCGGATTGCCTATTTCACACTGCCCAAGACGGATTCAGGTGGTAATTCTCTTAGCTTCACTTCCTCCCAGTCGTTCTGTGGTGCAGATAGTCCCTCCCCATCCCTTCTCAGTCCACAGAATTGCACGCAACCTCCTCCAACCTTACATCATTGGGTGGCATGTGTTTGGTTTTGTTCTTGACTCGGTTTTTGTAGTGGGTTTTTGTGCTGTTTTGTCTGTGTGCAGTACTGTGTTTGGCTCATTACCAAAACCCCTACCTCAATTTATTTGTAGATCTTTCGGAGCATGAACGCATTCAATTCTAACTCATGCCCTTTCAACAATCTTAGATATGCGATTGATGCAAGGTGATGAGATTTGCCTGCGGTACAAGGGAGACCTGGCACCACTGTGGAAAGGCATTGGACATGTCATTAAAGTCCCTGACAGTATCCTTTTTACTGCACGGAGCTTCACTGTCAACTACCATATAGCATTGTCTTCCATTCTGTCTTTTTACAGCTGCGCTAATCCCAGATTGCAATGGTAAGCTTAGCTATAAGATAAATGTAGACACACCCACCTTAGAAATAGTTAAGGGATTGTGCTGGATTTCCTTAACAGCCTGTGTTTAAAGACTACGGGGATGAAATTGCCATTGAGTTGCGGAGTAGTGTCGGAGCACCTGTGGAAATCCCCCACAACTTCCAGGTCGACTTTGTGTGGAAATCCACTTCCTTTGACAGGTAAGATTACACATATTTTTACTCCAAATGTGATGGTAAGATTTAATTTTACTGTGCTCAACCAACTCTTAGTGTCACCAACTCATAAATCATTGACTATTAGTAGTAATTAATAGAAGAAAGTGTACAAGGATGAAAATGGGGAATTTGTTGTTTTTCTGTTTTCTTATATTCCTGATTTAAACACTGCATGTCATCACCATATATTTTGGTGAGGAAAATGGTCTTTAATGAAGTAATTTCATGCAAATTGAAATGAATTGTTTCAGCCACCGTTTATGTGAAATATTAAACATTTGATAACAAACAAGCTTGTTCAAAACAACACAATATCCCTCCGACCACAGAACCATGCCTGCTGCTATAATGAGTGGAGGAATCCACCCCCCAATTTCACTTAATTGGCAGCAATAAAACACAACTATACCCAAACAATTAGTATGAAGAGTCTGTCACACGTTGTACCTGAAAATTAAAACACCACCAATTACTTGTAGTGACAGACTGGTGTCTGTCAGGTCCTAAATTCATTTTGCCACCTTGTTTATATGCCTCAATGCCAGTGACAGTCTCGCTGGTTGTAGCAGTTGTGAATGGATCTGTATCGCATCATGAACACAGTAATTGGCACAAATTTCATTGCCGGCTCAAAGATAAACTAATTATTCTTCATTGCAAATGTCTCATTGGATGGAATAATAAAGTGATAACTATTTTTACTCTTAATTTAGACTTCAAATGTATTCATTTGAAGTCTTGACTACATATATTATGGGCAGAAATGGAAGTAAACTGCAACTTGACAGGTTGGCAGAGGCATTCAGCTGATAATTCTTGTTCTTTGTGAAACAGGAAAAGGAAAATTGGGAAAAGCTCTCCCCTTGAACATATATTAATTGTTTTCTGTGATTTTTAAAAAAAAATTGTTGTGAAAGCAGTTTTATAAAATTGTAGGCCCACATTTGATTTGGCCTTGCATTGTTGGTGTTTAGCTGGACAGTACACGTTTGAATAGACGTGTGAAACATGTGTTCCTGGAGGGTAGAAATCTGTTCTATTTATCAAACCATCAGAAATTCCCCCGCAGACACAAGTACATTTTGTTACTCTTAGTTTACCAGCTGAAAATCCTGTTTCTCTTACATTCGGGTGCTGTTGCAGGATGCAGAGTGCCCTGAAGACATTTGCAGTGGATGAAACCTCTGTGTCTGGCTACATTTACCACAAACTGCTGGGCCACGAAGTGGAAGATGTTACCATCAAGTGCCAGCTGCCCAAGCGCTTCACTGCCCAGGGCCTGCCTGACCTCAACCACTCACAGGTCACACCTTGCTCTTAATATTGCCCTACTTCCACCGGGAGTAATGCTTGAAAAAGAAATTGCAAGAAAAAGTACGAGTTCATTCTCATTTGCAGTTAAGTGCTACGTAGGGCTGGGTAATATGTCAAAATATGATATCACGATATAGTTTTTCATATCGATCGATCTCGATTTTTATCACAATATGTAGTTTTTGCTGATCCTGCCAGTTTGGGGAGCATCCTGATTGGAGCTTGACGAAACAAGAGATTCACTGAAACTTTATAATAAAAGTTTAGAAACATAAGATGCTGTCTCAGGTGATTGAAGAGGTTCGTGGTGTTTCCCGACCTGGTTGGTACCAACTGCCGGGATATTTAACGGTAGTTATCAAGCACAGCGAGTCCTCCTTCTCTTCGATCACAGCTCACGATGCTGTCCCCATCGGCCTGAGCAGTGCAGAAGCCTTCCATAGATACATAGTCATCGGGAATATCGCGGTGCAGCAATGCCTCCTTGAAGCACACCAGACTGCACTCCCAGTGCTCCCTCTGACTCCGGGCTAGCGCTGTTAGATCATCTGCCCTGCTAGCTAGCGTTCGAACATTCCCCATGATGAGAGACTCGGCATATTTCTCCTCCTTTGTGTAAGCCTCCGCTGTCTCTTCTCCTCCTTCGCTTCTGCTGCCGCGCGAGAGCCGTTATGGGTCGGCCCACGCGTCACTTGCTTCCGTGACAAGTGTAGCCACGCTTACGAGAAGTGGGCGTATCCTGCCTGCATAGCATATGGTAGCCGGCAGACTCTGATATGCTTTGTTGCGCTTACTTTTGCCATACGATATCAATTAAAATGTCCCGTGCTGATAATCGAGACGGATCAAAATTTTAATGCGATCCCGAATCAAGATCGTATGATCACCCAGCCCTAGTTCTACACATGTCCAAATACATTGTATAGTACAGTGAACATAGTTTGGTTGTTTTCATTTTTTTCGTAAACCAGGTACCCATGTGACATCCATTAGGCAGGATAGTCAATTTTTAAACAGATAGTATTTTCAGTTTTGTCTTTTGATGTGCAACCTGATTTTCACATAATTACTGTGATTTTTTTTCTTTCCTTGGTTGTGTACTCAGGTGTACGCTGTGAAGACGGTGCTTCAGAGGCCTCTTAGCCTTATCCAGGGTCCTCCTGGTACTGGTAAGACTGTTACGTCTGCCACTATTGTCTACCACCTGTCCCGTCAGGGCAACGGGTAAGAAAAAAAAATATTTTTATTTTTACTTAAATGAGCTCATTATTGTAGAACTTGTGGTATTCCTGCTTCGGTATCTTACATAACTCCACTCAATGCTCTGTCCCTGTGGTCCATGTGTTGTCCTGCAGACCAGTTCTGGTGTGTGCTCCGAGTAACATTGCTGTGGACCAATTAACTGAGAAGATTGACAAGACTGGGTTAAAGGTGGTAAGGCTGTGTGCTAAAAGCCGGGAAGCTATTGAATCACCTGTGTCTTTCCTGGCGCTTCACAACCAGATCAGCAACATGGACAGGTCAGTGGTTTGTCGGCAAAGGGGGGAAGTCCTCCTGATGGCTCAGAAATGTTAATGTAGCATGTTTACAAACATGCTTGTCCTTATGGATCTGCACTTAGATTGTTTTTGTCTGTACATCATGAGGACAGGTAGACACAAGAAGGAAATCTGGGATCTCGTTCACTTTCTCCAGGATCTGAAACTGAAATTTTGTAAACAATAAACCCTGCTAAAGACTGCTATCACTGCTTGATAGAGGTGGGGAGAAAAAAAAATCAATGCTTAGATGCATCACGATGCATTCTGAATCCATTCGCAAATGTCAAAAATCAATTTTCTAAAAGCTGAGATATAAAAGCATGTATTTCATAGTCACTGGACCATAGATGAGCATAATAGTGAATTCATTTACAGCATGACTCTAGTCTGTGTTCTTCGTAGTCACCCTGACATGCATTGCCTCTTTAGCATGCCTGAGCTTCAAAAACTACAGCAGCTGAAGGACGAGACAGGCGAGTTGTCTTCTGCTGATGAGAAACGCTACAGAGCCTTGAAGCGCACTGCTGAGAGGGAGCTGCTCATGGTGAGGAGGAGTCAGACCAAAAATGCTTCAGCATACTTATCATTTTTGAATGGTTTCTTGTTCTTGCAGTTTGAAGATGTAAAGTTAGAATGGTACTTGCTACAACCCTTCAGACTTGGCCAGAAATCTATATGAATCAGTCGTGAATTGCAATTTGACTGCTTTGCGGGGGCAGACAACTGAGGGGAGTAGTACTTCTACTTATTTATTTTTATCATGGTGGAGGTGCCTGTTTAAACCTATTGTTTGCACCTCACATCTACAGCTTTTAGGTATTTTCCCATGTGCTGCATTATACAATAACATACAGTCAGTGAAAATAAAGTGAACTGGATTAAAATTGACACAATTGACACATTTTTGCATTAACTTTGCATTATAGGGTAAATGTTTCAGAGGGAAAAGTTGTAAAATGTAATGGCTTTAGAAAAAAAAAACCTTCATAAGCCTTATGCCTCTGTTTTCAGCCTGTTAGGAGGACACCTAAATTCACTGCATGCTGCTGAATGCATCACAGATATTATTAATATCTAATGATCGCTCCCTGAAAACAAACCAGTTGCCAGATAGAAACTAGGACTAGCCTTAAATATTGCTTTCATAATATCAAGTTAAGGCGAAAATCTTGTCTCGCTAGATTTCAAAGTGTAGTAATCATCTCTACTGGGTTCCATAATGACCAGAAGGCTTACTAGTTCGCAATCTTGATTTTTGTTATGGTTCTGCTCTCATCCATGGTTTTTTTTGTTTGTTTGTTTTTTTTCTGGAAAAGCACAAAGACCTGAGTTAGTACAGTTAACTATAGAAGCAATATCCTGTGTATTGTAAGTGCCGATTCTACTTTGTTTGCCAGAATGCTGATGTGATCTGCTGTACCTGTGTTGGGGCTGGAGACCCTCGTCTGGCCAAGATGCAGTTCCGCTCCATCCTTATTGATGAGAGCACCCAGGCCACCGAGCCTGAGTGTATGGTGCCTGTTGTGCTGGGAGCCAAGCAGGTAAAAATATGCACACACCAGGCGTTTTTACTGAGAATGTTACCCAAAACACTAATTCCAGCATTTATAGCTGTTAGCAAAACTTTTTGTGGTGAGCATTCAGAAACAAAAACTTCTCTGTCTTTATACAAAAATGCTTTAAATTACATTATGTTAATCCACTCGTCAACTTCTCAGCTCATTCTGGTGGGTGACCACTGCCAGTTGGGTCCGGTGGTGATGTGTAAGAAGGCAGCTAAGGCAGGTCTGTCACAGTCCCTGTTTGAACGCCTGGTGGTTCTGGGGATCAGGCCAATCCGCCTACAGGTCCAGTACCGCATGCATCCAGCTCTCAGTGCCTTTCCATCCAACATCTTCTATGAGGGGTCCCTGCAGAATGGTGTCACTGCAGGTTTGTCAAGATACCTCCCTATTTCAGTGTTGCAACATTAGAGGGTGAATAGGAAATCACACTCCAAAGACTAAAGATATTAAATCTTTCTGTTCTGTCCAGCTGACCGCATCAAGAAAGGTTTTGACTTCCAGTGGCCACAACCAGACAAACCCATGTTCTTCTATGTGACTCAGGGCCAGGAGGAAATTGCGAGCTCGGGAACATCCTACCTTAACAGGCAACTACATTCTTAAATTCCCTTGGGTGTCTTTTGCAGTATGCATATGTCAGTAATTCCGAATATGAAACAAAGCGTGTCAGTTGTTAAGAATAATATTTTTGGTTAAATCAGCCGCAACTGATTTAATAGTGTTGTAAGACGCCTCATGGTATACGGTGACATGCAAGAACACCAGGATCATCTCCAAAGAATACAGAAAGGGGATTTCTGCAAATCGGAGCACACTCATGTTTTAATAAATATTGTACTTGTTTTCCAAAAGGCTGTTACACATTTTGTGGCTTACTGTCAACTTGTAGACTCAGTATATTTGATGTATGCCCTTGCAGTAAAAACTGTGAATAACCACCCCAAACACATTCCTCTGCTTGAACTTTAGACTCAGTATTGCTTTGCATGGCCTGCAGAGTGCATTTGGTGTAGATGGGATATTAAAGAAATACTTCACCTCTATCTCCAGTGACTGAAGTTACACTGGCGGTAATCTTTCTGATCGGTACCAGTATTTAACTAAGGCTTATGTTTCTCTTAGGACGGAGGCTGCTAATGTAGAGAAAATCACCACCAGGCTGCTGAAGGCAGGAGCCAAGCCTGACCAGATTGGCATCATCACTCCATATGAGGGTCAGCGTTCCTATTTGGTCCAGTACATGCAGTTCAGTGGATCCTTGCACACCAAGCTCTATCAGGTACCACTCACAAACTCGCCCCTGGAACACACCTCTGTCTGGAGAGAGGGCCTGATTTTTATTTAGTCTTTTTAGCTATATTTTAGATTTATCAATAAGTCAACTGAACAGTGTTGTTTAAGACTGTGTGTCTAGTCGAACACATCTCAGTAGCCATCATATTTCCTTCCAACCTAAAAGATAGAGACATCTGAGTAACTACAGAGCCAACGTTTAGAATACACTTGCATTCATATTTATTGAGGTTAACATGCCATGACTTGCTCTTTGGTACTGGACCATATCTGCCTCTCCATTGTACTCACTGTGCTTTCTCCCTCCCCTTCCCTCTTGTGTCCACCATAGCAAGTGGAAATTGCCAGTGTGGATGCCTTCCAGGGCAGAGAGAAGGATTTTATCATCCTGTCTTGTGTTCGTGCCAATGAGCACCAGGGCATTGGCTTCCTAAATGACCCTCGTCGACTCAACGTGGCTTTGACCAGAGCCAAGTAAAAACCTCAGAACTTTCTTTTAATAAGATCGATATTTTGCAATGTGAAAGCAGTGACATATAAGAAGACATAATCTGTCAAAGAATTAACTGTTTGTAACACAAAAAGGAGGTGTGTTAATATTATGTGTGTACACTGGAGCTAATGCTTTGATTTTCACTTGATTTCCGCAGTACCTGCCATCATAGTCATGTGAAAAATTCTTTGATCACAGCAGTCTAATGTTGTTTTTGTTTTAAGGTATGGTGTGATAATTGTGGGCAACCCCAAGGCCCTCTCAAAGCAGCCACTGTGGAACAACCTGCTGAACAATTATAAGGAGCAGAAGGTCCTTGTGGAAGGACCTCTCAACAACCTGAGGGAGAGCCTCATGCAGTTCAGCAAGCCACGCAAGCTGGTCAACACCATCAATCCTGTGAGTAAATGTGTTTTGGATGATGACTGAGGAACTAAGTTGTAATCATGTAATCATGCATTTTAAAATACCTGTTGCCACCTGTCCATGTAAAGTATGAATCTGTAGCTATGAAATGACATGTACGTTGTTTGGTTCTATTTTAGGGTGGACGTTTCATGAGTACTGCCATGTATGACGCCCGCGAGGCTCTCATTCCTGGCTCTGCCTACGACCGCAGTAGTGCTGGTATATATTTTTGATTTTCTTGTAAAAACAAGTGAAAGTGAGCAGGAAGGAGTAAATAAGTCTGTGATTTCTTGTTCATTCACCTCTCCATCATGTCTATCTGATGTGCTACTTTCTGTTTGGTGCTGGAGGGAGGGCGTGTAGTACTTAAGTTGTTGACAGTGTTGACATCACTGAACTTTACTGTTCAGTGGCAGATAGTAGAGCCACAGACCAAGAGCACACAGTCCAACGTCTGGGCAACAGGTCCGCTCTTTGATGGCGACGTGAGCAGGGTTACACCAACGGTCATTAACAGTAGTTAATGGTACAATCAGATGCAGATACAATCAATGAAAAAAAAACCCCCAAAGAATGCAGTCAAGAATGGCAGAAAAACAGGGAAAAAATAACTTTAAAAAGGGAAGAGAGCAGGAGCAACTGTGAAAGGCTGCATGCTAGTCGGCGCATCTGCACTTTCAAAGACTGAAATTAGATTTCCATTTGGTGGACAACAACTTACAACACAGAATTTTCATAATTTCTCTGGCACTGGGTTTTGTGGACAGTTGCATAATGCAAAGTGTTCACATTTTTGCATTGAAATAGTTAAGCATTCGAATAGTTCCCAGATAATAATTGTTTGTTAAATAAACACTCAATCTGCATATGTTTTTAGTTTTAATATAAGTAAAAAGGTACCTCGATTGCAATGAGCATTAGTCATATCTACATGAATTGCTTTGTCATGGTAGAATTAATGATGCTTCAAACAATGACAAGCTCTTTTCAACTGTCACGTCCACACACTGCTTTGTCTCGTTTTGTCAGTACAAATAGAATTCAAGCATTAAACTATTTATCCTCTTTCAGCTGCACGTCCGTCGAACATGTACTTTCAAACTCATGACCAAATTGGGATGATTGGCGCGGGCCCTGGTCACATGGCAGCGATGAACATCCCCATACCCTTTAATCTGGTGATGCCACCAATGCCTCCGCCCAGCTACCTCAACCAAAGCAATGGCCCTGCTGCAGGTATAATGCACCAGTGACAGCCCACTGAATCACCCCATAAACTAACACTGGCAAACCTTCATGTTCTTTGGAAGGGAGTGTGTGATCTAAGAGTTACCAGTAAAGATGTCCGAATGAAAGGTTTATGAGGGTATGAACAGACCTGACAAATCCACAAGTAAAGTTACAGGGACTGAAATAAAGAACTCGCCCATATTGTCCAGTAACGATACCCCAGGCTTCATCCAGTCAGTGTAAATATGACCATAAGGGGATGGTTGGTTTACCAGCTGTTTTTAATGACCTGGTTTAAATTTGGACCTGATCTTTTTTTGCCCTTGAGGTCGTGGAGCTATGAAAGGCAAACCTGGGCGTGGTGGGCGGCAGAGGGCCCGTGGCTCAGGAAACCAGGGTGCCAGTCAGGGTAATGGATCAAACAGCCAAGTCAGCCAGGATGGGGCTTCCCAGTCATTCTCACAGGGGCCGCTGACTCAAGGCTACATCTCAATGAGCCAGCCCTCTCAGATGAGCCAGCCTGGTCTCTCCCAGCCAGAGCTGTCACAGGTAACACGTCACTTTCATCCAGAGCTTGAAGGCGTATCACAATCAGCATAATTACTACTACTTTGAATCTGTCTAAAAGCAATGTATTCAGTCAGTATGAAGGATGAGTATCAGTGCTGTTCTCGGGTTACTGTATTTTAATGGATTATTATCAACAAAATCAATGTTTCCTCACTGTACACGACTGTTTAGACCATTTCAGCCTGCGACAGTTAAAAATGTATGATCCTTTACATCAGTCTTACTCTACGGTGTAGGCCTCCACCAGTCTCAGAACCCATTGGCTATTGTTCAGCATCTATAGAAACAGCCAAAATATCCACGACTTCCCATGTTTCCAGTGGAATTGATTTGCAGTTGAGAAACAATCTTTTATAGTTCTTAAGAATGCAATAAACCACAAATGATATTTCATGTGTTCCACGGTTGCATTTTGGTCATCGTGATCTAACCTCTTTTGCCATCTACCCACATTCAACTAAAGTCATCTCAAACATGATTGATCAATACTTCTCGGACAACAAATGGGAAACGAGATCACTTTCAGTTTCCAGATCTTGTCCGTAGCTGACTTATTAATCTGCAAAATCTGTTTTTAGATTCACGTTTCACTGCAAATTCCAGGTAACAAACCTCTGTCAACCGTGTGACATATAAAGTTGCATTCTCAGCTAAATTTTAACTTGTATAAGGTCCTCATATTGGCAGCACGGAACTTGTGAAACTGAGATGTCCCAACTAACGAACTGTGGAAGCTTGGAAGAAACTCTTGTGCGGACATACAGGAAATCTGTTTACAGTTTTGTAACATTTATAAATTTGCACTGTGTGGTCCATATTGAATGATACTTTTCGTATGTCGTAGTCTTCATTGCTGAATTCAACCACTTGGGTAAAATGAAAATTTTAAATTTAGGGGCCCTGAATTTAAGGAACTGATTGTTTGTTTTCTCTGCGCTGATTCTCCAGGACAGTTACCTGGGCGATGAGTTCAAGTCCCAAATCGATGTGGCTCTGTCCCAGGACTCGACTTACCAGGGTGAACGCGCATACCAGCATGGTGGGGTGACTGGCCTGTCACAGTACTAGAGTGTAAGTAGTTCAGTCATGATTTTTAAGCTTCATATTCTCTGATTGACAAGTAACTGTACATGTGCCATGTAGGCCCTAAATTATGTACCATCAGTCAAAAATATCACAAAGCTCAGAAGAATCTTTTGAAGTCTTACTTTTACTTTACTTTACTTTACTTTACTCGTTATTAAAGCCAGTTAATTCACTTACGTTGTGGCCAAATGTTAATCACCATGTTTTGTGTCCTGCAGGTTGCTTGAAGGGAGCTAGGCTTGAGCTGAGCTTAGTTCGTCAGCTTTTAATCTGGGAAATAATAAAAACATAAAATGGATACCTGTTTTCCTCTGCTACAACCGAAGCACCACCGAGTGAAAGCGACGGAATAGCGAAACCAAACCAATGACCAGCGAGAGAAATGAGATGGTGGAAGAAAACGAGAGCACGATCAGACAGCGGGGAGATGGCAAAAGAGGCCGGTGTGAACGAGCAGGAGGCAGGGACCGATGCCCGTGCAGAGTGAGGAGGGAAGTCAAGAAGATGGTGGCATGTGGTCGCGCTGCCGAGAGAAACAGAGGGGAGATCTCAGGGGTCTCTACATGGGAATCCAAATGAGGCTCAAATCCCAACGAAATAATCCAACAATCACCTTCCACCCCACAGCCTTCAGGAAAGTTGTCTTCAAAGTGTTACACGTCTTCAGATGAGGATTGGAGATTTCCAGTGGAATTTGTAGAATTTTTTTTTTTTTTTTGCCAAACCTGCAGGAGGCATGATTACAGAAGGCCATCAAAGAGGCAACAACAACAACAAAAAAAAGTCTTCATCTAAAAAGTCTATTTGTGCAACCTGTATGATGTCGAGGACTCAACTTGAATTCGGTTCATCATGGGAGGAGAGTGGTAACAGCGATTACTGGGATCCATGACCTCAGCCTCTGAAGGAAGCAGCAGTCGACACACCCTCTTGGAGAGGAAATAAAAACACGGTTTCTGTGCTTAAGACTGATATTAAAGAGCCTTGAATTGAAAAAGCTACCATTTGCCTTTGGGAACCACTGGCTCTTTCAGGGGGTCTTCAATGTGCTGGTTTTTGACCACACATCAGTGGCGGAGTGGCACAGGGACTGCAGACAGATTTTTTTTTTTTTTTTCAAGGCACGGCACGCGAATCCCACCGATAGCGTGACACGACAGTCTTTCTTCTCTGAAGTACCTTTCTTATCACAGAGCACAATTGCAAAAAAAAAAACAAAAAGGAAAAAAAAAATAGAAACCATCAGACATGACCAGCATTGAATATCCAACTCAATGTGATTTGATGTTTCACCGAAGGCTTTTGCTTGTTTTGATATTTTGAAAGCAGGGGTTGTTGATGAGCAGTGTCCACTTTGCTT
>CAAKHG010002696.1:2580-12870 GCA_901007715.1 Dactylopterus volitans
AGGAAGTGATATGATGCTGCAGGAAAAGGGGTTGAGAGAGTTGAAAACAAAGCCATCAGTGTGATTGGTTGTCTGGACAGCGGCCAAAGCCAGGACAGAAGGAGGGAAGAGAAAGACAGAGAGAGGGAGGGAATGAAAAACAGAAAGAGGGAGGGAAACCACGTCTTCAAAGCTTTTAAGTGCCCTCTGGAGGGGCCATGAGGATGCCAAAAACTTTGGCGTGTCAGTACTCTTTCCCAGCATGTGTGTGGTTATTCTTCTGTACACCTGTCTGTGCTTATCTGTGATCCAGTATTTACGTCGTACATGCATGTTTTGGGGCTTGCCTACAGCCTTGAGTTTTTAAAAAGCAAATTCTGTACATATGCGAGGGTTTGAATGGGATGTGGGGTCTTTGTGTGCTCACATCACGAGTCTCCTGCTCCATCTTGACCACCTGTGTGGGCCTTCATCAGGCCTTCATCACGGCAAAAGATTGATTTGAATAACATTTTTTAGTTGGACTTTCAATTATGCCATTGAGATTTTGAAGAGGTCCATTACCATTTTCACTCTCCACTTTATTTACTCTTCCTCTGGCCAAATGGATGTAGAGTGGGCTAGACTGCCAGTCAGCGGATGACCTCAATATTTTATCTTTTTTTTTTTTTTTTTTTTTTCCAAAGTCAGTCTAAAAATGGAAACCCTGATAGACTAATAAGCATGCAAGTATGCTGAGGTAAGGTATGCATGGGAATATGAACACAAGTGGAAACTTCACACCATAGGCAGGGTCAGGATTTTTTTTTCTTTCACTTCAATCGATGTTAAATGTGAAACCATTTATTTAATTTTCATTAATGACACTATTCACTAATAGCTATTTCATATAGCTCTTAAGGGAACAAGTATTTTTTTTTTTTTTCAATATCCTCTTTTGCTTGATTCGGTATCCGCTGACAGTGAGCATGCGTCCGGTTATTCATTTTCAGAGTGGCGCTCAGTGAAATGTTATGCCGCTGCTAATTGAGTTGATCACAAAGATTCCGTCACTCAAGTTCACTGAGGCGGAACAAACACATGTGGCAGATGACTGCAGTGTTCATGTATTTTTCATACACTTTCAAATTCACACAACCCTAATTCCCATTCTTCACAGGAAGGAATATGACAAATGCAACACCCAGTTTGCATCAGATCTGCAGGGGTGTGTGTGTGTGTGTGTGTGTGTGTGTGTGTGTGTGTGTGTGTGTGTGTGTGTGTGTGTGTGTGTGTGTGTGTGTGTGAGGAGGCCAGCCTCTGAAATAATCATCCAATTCGCAATGTGTGAACTTTCGAAAAGACTCCTGGCGTATTTTGCATTAGCACATGCAAACACCACTGGCGGACTTACTATTAGCCAAACACAGGCTTTTGCCTAGGGGGCCCCGATATTTACAGGGGCCCCCAAACTTCTCATAAAAACAGATAAATACATTTTCTTCGATTTAAAGCAATTCTTTTTGTTTTGGTCTTAATTCATGTGCTTAAAGACAAATCGAAATGCTTAATCTATCATGAGCGGTTCGACTGCTTCCCCCTCCGGTCTCATGCAATGGGCTTTCCCATGTTACTGCGCATGTGCAGACTTGATTCAGGAAGGCGGCAGCAGAACAAACTTGTTGGCGCGGTTACGAGCGAAATGAAACAGAGTTACCCCAGTGGAGCGGAGACGAGGAGTAGGTAAGAAGAAAATAAACTGTTTTTATCAAAACTTTGGAAGGTTTCAATCTTTTTCAAGACGACGCCGAATGTGTGTAACCACCTACAGCAAAGAGCCGGACGCTCTTGCCTGTGGCGGTGGCACTGCTGTCAGCGTCAGCCGAGGAGGATGCAGGAGAGGCGAGGTGGAGACTGACACAAGTGACGCTTTCCATTGCGAAGATGTGAGTTTTAAAACAGTCGGAATGGTAAACTACATCAAATGTTGATTAATGTTCTTATCAATTACAGTAAAAGCTTTGAGATGAGTCGCTTGTTAGATAATGATCCTAAAGAGGGATTTTAAGGACTTTATCCAGCTCAGGAAATAGAAGAATTTTCTCAAATTCACACTTTTTAGTTGATAATAAACATTTACATTCAAAATCTTTGTTTGGTGATATATATTACAAAGTGGTACAAGTTGACCTAAAGTACTTGAGGAAATGCATTTAGTTATGTTATGTTACTGGGATCAAGACTAACACTTCTTCTGATGCATTGGTTCTCAGAATGAGACAGTGATGGACGCAGGGAAAAGCCAGTCGAGCTCTGTGGATGAGGAAGAGTTGGATGGTGAGACCCCATCACTCACTCAGCAGCTTAGTAGTCACACTGAACACTGTTCCCCACTTCAAGATGATCCTGCACCCGGTACAAGGTTTGCTGAGGCAAAGGCTCGGAAGGTCAAATTTTAGTGTGACGATTTTAAGTGCACAAATATGGCCTGATGGCATAAGGGGAGAGGACCGAAAAAACAAAGAAATGGAGAGGAACACAAAGGAGGAAACATGAGAAAGGGACAGGAAGACAGAGAAGGAGAGATGAGGAAAACGTGACAAAGAAAAAGGGCGAGAAAGAAAAAGAGAAAAGGGGGAAGGAATGAAAGACGAAGGTAAATTTGATTAAAAAAAAATTATACTGTTAAAATATTTGTTCTCAGAATTGACCTTGTTATCTTTTGTGGTGTTTTCATTTTAGTAAAATAGTAACATGCTGCTGCCTACATTGAAGACCGTGTGTTGAGCTGAAAATAAAACTTTTGTCAGTGCAGTACAATGATGTGGAGGGCCCCATGACAGGGTTAGCCTTGGGCCCCCAAATGACTAAATACACCCCTGGCAAACATGCGTCATATCAACAATGAAGGTTTGAAACATACAAAGTTACGGCAAAAAAACCCGCTTTCGTCCGCACCTATTTCATTGGGTTTGGGCTCATTCTGTTTGATCCAAACATCAAATGAAGTTTCTATCAGCAGAGCCGCAAGTCACAATCCCTAATCTACCCGAGCTCATTGCCCTGTCAGTCCAATCACAACCTGTCACGCTCTCACAAAACCGTTATCATGACCCATCTCCTGCCCTTCAACACCTAAACCGTGGATGCCTGGGCTCCTCCAAATAAGTATCACTCCTCACCACCACTATGAGTGTCTGAGGTCCAGAATTAGTCTCCACTATACAGGAATTACTTAAAACACTAGTCAGATTCCCATGGCGATCCACTTCCTGCCATCTAAATGCGAAAGTTTATTCCTCGTGTTAACTTTGAAATGTATCCTGCACTTAAATGCATCCTGTACTGCAGGCACAGAGGTGCTTTGACGCTGTGCAGGTACATTGTTTATCACAACCGCCATCTAAGTTGTGCCTGTCGACGTGCATACAATTTAGTATTTAACAGAAAACACATTTGACTGTGATGCTGATCTCATTAGTTTTCAGTTCATCATAAGCTAATGGAAAAATGGAGGGTTCTCAACCTGATGATGATGATGATGATGATGATAAGTGAAAAGTCCAACTGAAATCACATTAAGTCTGTAATTTGTGGTCAAAAATAGTGCCACAAGAATGACAAGTAATTCGAAATTTATCGCCAATAGCTTATCTTAAGAGGGAGCATAAAGAATGACTTGGGAAATAGATATCTACAGTGCCTTTCTCTTTCACTGTCTTTGCCTCAAGTTCATATTGATTCTTGGCCCACATTCTCAGCCGGTCCATATGTGCTGTTTCAACACAAAGCGCTGACATGTCCTGTTATGAGGTTTGCCACCATAAAGCCCATCATGCGACTGTCCCCACCTGATGCCATGCCAAGCAAAAGTGTCTGTTTACAGCCAAAACGACTTTGTACTCGCACTTTGCATGTCCTTTCTGCCATTTCTCCCGTCTCTTGTGTGTTTCCTCTCTTTCTCCTTCTGTTTGTCCTTCTGCCAGTCACACTTAGTGGGTCTGTGCATTACTGGTTGAACTACATTTCTCTGATGAAGCGTGGTAGCATCACTGTTTTCAGAATCAAATGGCGTCTGTTCAGCAAAGCGATGAGCTGTCGCCCATCCGTGTAGCGCGGTAGCATCCACACCAGATACGCTTCTCCGTGAATTTGTGAAGCTCAAGCTCTCTCTCGAGGGAGATTCCTGCTGACCTGGGTTTTAACTTCTGAGGATCAGAAAGCGATGCCACCGCCATACATGGATCTGTATGTGTAGCCAGCAGACACGCTTCAGTTCAATGTTGACATCACCTACAAATCCATAGACGGATGCCTATGGTTTAAGATGCAGACCTATACAGGAAAGCGTGGACAAGTGGACAAGGACAGACAGGAGCTGATTAAGTTGAAGTCAAACATTAAACAAGCTGTTCTGAGCTTCCGTGGCGTAAAATGCTAATATATGAAGCTGCTTTCGGATGATTCCCATATAAGCTAACAAAACTATTTCTCGCTAGTTTAATTATCACAATTCAGAGAGGTGTGTAAACACCAGCGAATAACCTGGTGACAATGGTTTACCACTAGATTTTAAAATTGCAGTAAATATAAAAGTGTTGGGGTGATAAAAATGAGAGAACAGAGGAAAGATTTTCAAAAGCACTGCTATATTAATATTCAAGTTTTTTTCACTGACCAACACCAAAAGAGCTTGGCTCTACAAAACTAATATAAGGTGTCTAGAGGCATAAAAATTGACTTAAACTGCCAATTGGAGACAGACAACTTCCCACACTTCTCTGGATGATGAAGCTAGTGCAGTTCATTCTACTTTTATGACAGTCCGATTTGACAGAGGAACCATTCATCAATCCATTTGTCATTTCTAAAAATACTAATCAACAGTCAAAACACGAAAAACACATTACATAGTGTGATACAAAAAAGTACTACACCAAATTGTTGAATTGTTGCTGCCACGCTGGTCCTCCTTCCATCCCTCTCAAGCCATCCTGCCTATCCATCCCTGTTTTCTCACTCCGCCATGTTTCTTTTCAGTCCAGTTTGGGGCAAAGAAGGGCTGAGAGTGTAACGGAGGAGATGATAAAGGAATAGAGCCAGCGACAGAGGGAGCAGATCTACAGGACAGCTTGGAGACCAGCATGGGGCCATGCTTGTCACTCCTCCTTCAACCCGTCCTGTCAACTGGCAGGAGCTTATGCGCACAACAGCGCTTACTGTACCTGGGCATCTGCGCAGGCAGCTCCACTAGGTGGGGGGTGGGGAGCACCACAGGCCTCAGCACCTCTTTAGCAGCCAGGCAATCTGCTCTGTGAGCTTGCCTATTGGACCGCAGGGGGGCCAAGCACACACACACACGCGACCGCCCGACCACCCACTGAAGAGCATGGTCAGAGCTGATGCAAGATGCTAGGTGACATTTGGCTTATTGTCATTGATCTACCGCCATACAATCCTCCTCCGTCTTGATCTATGAAACATTTATAGAAGCTTGCGTGAATAGGTGCGATGTAAAAGAAACAGTTAGGTGTTGAAATATCGTCTCTGCGCTCAGAAAAGCAGCAGCAGCAGCTGTTCAGGCCACTGCAATTTGTACGAGAGTCAGAAACAAAGCATCCCAAAGTGTGTAGCGAACTAGCAATTGACATCCTCATATCCCTTGAGGTCACTTCCTCCCACACTTCCAGAATGCATTCTCCAGATAGGCACAAACACCCCACCCCGCGTCCACTCCCCATTCCGCAGTGGAAGTGCTCAGGGCGTGTGGAGTAAGGAGTGAACAGCTGTTTGAATTAAATCTGCAAGAGTGAGTCTAGACGGGGCCAGGTTTATTGAAGCGATGTCGACTGTCAGATTGATGGAAGACAAGGGGGAGATGGCTCGGCTTGTTATAGGCAAAGCCAAACTGGATTCCCTGCCTGTAAGCTGCTGTTAATCTTGTCTGTTTGATGGGGAGATTAGTTGCAATTCTGAGGACAGAAATACAGTGTTAGCTTGGAAGTGAGGCTGGCCAGAAAACATGAACATAGGGTTGCACAGGCACATCCAGTCACTATTCAGTTTGCAAGCACTTACGGGAATTTCTTAGCAAACTCCGTCGCTTACAATTATATAGCAATCCTTCTGTAGCAACTAATGCAAGGAAGCACAGACTGGCACAAAAACATAACTATAAAACTCAAAGTGGATTATCCAATGACAGAAAAAAAAATAGTTGGGTGCCTGTGCGACTCTTATTTCCCTGGCACATTGCAGCCAAGCTCCAAAGCGGAGAAGACAAGTAGATGTTGTGCCATCCATTGCGCCAACTGCGAAAACAAAAAAACAAAAAGAGAAGAAAAAAAAAATGGATGGAAAATGCTTAATAATCTGAAGGGATCACATGGCTTTGCTAATAAGGATGCCCATGTGTAGTCAGCGCAGTGTGTTGTGCCCTCAAACTGCAAAACACTATTGCACATGACCACAAAATACATAATTATTATGCATGTTGGGATTTTCATGCACACAGATTTTCATTTTCTCTTCATAAAAAATGGTGGCCTGGAATGAAGCTAGAATGGGCAATTTCTCATCATTACTGATAACAATAGATGCAATTGGTGCGGTCTGAGCTACCTTTAATTGTAATTGGTATTAGCCGTTTTCTCACCGCCCCGGGCTTAGCTAGCAATCACAGATGTTTCATGCAGATGTCTTGCATGTTTACTAATAGTGTAACCGTATGTGTATTTGTGCCGCACCGCCACTGCACATACATCGGTTTGTTTCATGTCGTTACATGACAAACACATCAGAATGGGGGGAGAAAAAAGTCAGTCAAACACGGCAGTACTCACACGTCATTCCAGGTGGCAGTAGTGAGCCTAAAGGCAACAAACACAGAAGAGGAGGAAGAAAATGTGACAAAACACAAGAAGGAGAGTAGCTATGGTGAGTTCAGATGACACACAGCAGCTAGAGGGTTCGCCTACTTCTTTGAAATCAGCTGTGTGGCAATATTTTGGGTTCCGTGGAACAATGGACGGTGTGTCGCTGTTGTTCAACCATTGTCTTTTTATAACATGAAAGATGCTTTTTCACTTCTGCCGCTGATTGTGACTTATTGCTCTTTAAAAATATGACCTATTTGTGAGTGTACAGTACGTGTCCTTTTTTTTCTTAAAAAAAATTTAACATACTGCAGTCAGTACCAACCATCTCAGATAGCTCTAAACAACTCCAGATTGAACAAACTGTGACTTGCACTGTTCTCTTTTCAAAGCGAATGAAAATGTGTCTAGAATTATGCATTCAAGCTTTCGTGTTGTATTTTTCCCCATTGTACCAAACTTCCGTGTGTCGTTACACCTCTAACGAATACTAAAGTTGTCAAATTTGTTCCAAATTTGGCATTAAATCACTTTTGTTTTAGTTTGAGTGAGTTATTTAGTTGTCATGGTTCTGATGGAAACCAGAGCAAATAAGAAAAAAAAACCCATCTGCTTTTGTTTGCTTCATCAGCAAACAAAAGCAGGTGAGTCAAGTGAAATTCAAAGCAAGTCGCAAAGGTTTTTGTGATATGTTAAGCTCTGGATAAAAAATCAGTAATAATATATCGTGAATACTATCTATATCTATATCTATATTTTGAATATTATACCAAAATGGTTTTGCTTCTTGATTGTGTGTGCACCTATAAATGATTGTACAAAACACTCAGCAATACGGAAACATTAAACCTAATTTGTTAGGTCTTTAGCATCCTTAAATTCAGCGTCCAACTTTTAAGAAATTTCGGGGAAGCATTTTCACTTGATGTTTCAAAACCAAACCTTTTCCCCTCTCTCTTGAAAAAACCCCCAAAAAAACAGGCTTTGATGGAACCTATGCGAGCATCTCTCAGATTATAGCACTGTGCTAACTGCACTTTGAGAGGAATGCACAAGTTGGCAGCGCCGCTTGCAGCCCTACTTGTCAAAGCTAATTTGCTAATTGCACAGAGCCATGCATTATTTACCTGTACATTTTCACAGTCAATATCTTCCTATCAGCAAGGCCTTTGCAGACAAAGTTTTGCAGTAGACCTTATATCTGTACCTGTACTTACATCATTACATCAAAAAAAACCCCGAATACACCGAAACTTATCACGCATAGGAGGAAAGCTGCACAAACAAGCTCGCGTATGGTGCAGAAATGCCATTTTTTTCTTAACATCAAAGTGAATTGATAAAACAAAGCATGACGTGTAACCACACCATGAAATGTGAACCCCAGCAACACCTGGGTAACTGAAACCAATTTAACCTGCTTGTAGGTCCGTGAATATGTAACTTTTTGTCAAATGAACTGAAGCCTCTTCAACCTACCTCCGACATGCTACAGTATTTATTTTTAATTAGCCTTCTGTGTTGTCTCACTGTGTCTGGCATTAATAAATTTTAGATAACTGCCATCTGCTGGGCATAACAACTTCACAATTTACTTAACAATTAAAGTGTCCACAGTGTATGCCTATATTTAGCCCTCCTCCAACTCCAACCTCAAACGTACACAGATCACTATAAACGGCACTTTTTGCTGCTATTTGTTTAAAGGCAATGTGAAGTCACCTTGCGTCCTCTATTGTGAGCCAAGATAATAGTCTGTGATGATATCTTTGTGTGTGTGTGTGTGTGTGTGTGAGTGTGTGTGCGTGCGCCCAACGCTGCATCACGCCTGAGCTCGTATTTGCCCTGCACTCGCGCGCACTGCTTGCATCAGTGTGTACGTGTAAGAGGTGTGGGCACTCATCTAGCATCTCACCAACTCTTTTGAAAGTGACTCTGACAGTTTAGATAACAGTTACACCCTGCTTCCTCACTGCCCACACACATAAAGACACACACTCACCACCACAGTCACATTGCCTTCAGATGGCTGACTCCTCTGACGCCGAGTGTTAGGGGCCAGCTTATAATTAACTTGCCTGCCAAGTGGTATTATATATCATCAAGGGCTCGACATTGGCCTAGAGGAAGTCCAAAAAAAGTGGCAATGCTATTGTTCTTCGTCTAATAAGGTCAAAGCGGTGGCATGGTAAATTACAGTTATTTCTACCATTTAGACAACAAATGTGGTCAGGCGTCAACTGCGGCTTCTCACTCGGAAGTTTCTGAGCCTGAAGCAGGGGGAACTGGGGTTGTTTTTGCCGAGTACAGTCAGCAAGGGTGGAGTGCACGTGTCACCGCGAAAACACTGTTCAACCACGAGTTTTTCAAGGAAGAGACGGATAAAAATGCGCACAGATAAGAGAGAAGGAGTGCAAGTGACTTTCAAGCCAAATGACGGCAATTAATGTTGTTGTTTCGGCTTCAGGCAGATTTTTCTTCTTCAATTAACTCAGTGTGAGCACACTCATGCGGTTTGATGAGAGCCCTATCCATCGAACAGGACACACTCACACATGCACTGTACTGACTCCCCCTTCTCTGACTAGCCCTCCATGCAGTGTCTCGCATCCACACTGTCACTGAGCTGTTTTGGCAGTCTGTATACAAGGATTTCGACTGCTTTTTGTGCAATAATAATTTCATAATTTGCCGTTTGTGAGAGCACTCCAGTTTTGTCCCTTTTCCAGTATGAACACGGCACACTGGAGACCCTGTTAGAATTAATCTGTGCAAACTGCAAGGGAACAAGAGCGTGTGGCCTTATACTTGCTGCCTAATTGTTGAGTGTCTCTTTGCATCCAAGCCACCAGCGTCCCTTCACCTTTAACCTGTGCAACCTGTGATAATCTTCTGCTTCAGTTGCTCGCTCCAGCTGCCTGTTAAGCCTGACTGATGATTGAAAAACACAACCTGTTAACTCAGTCCGTCCTACCCATCAAGGCTGCTTTCAGGGTTGTTTTTCGTGTAGGGCTGGACATGAGTATTTGGCTACTCACATGTATGCTCATTTTGAATTTCAGGAAATTGGACAATTGAATCGAATGATTTGCAACCATGAATTCATGTAAGGAATTATTTAATGGTAATGCTCTCTTTCCAAAGCAGAGAGACATGGTGTGGAGACTGATGAAATAAAAACACCCCAACGAGTGATTATCTGTCTAAAACCAATGATAGACAGACAATGACCACAGACGAAAACGTGCGCTTTGTGACAGCTGCAAACTAGGTAGCATAGGTGTAGAGAATAACAGAAGAAACATACAAAACCCACACTGGGTGCTAGTTGATTATGGCAGGGAAGCCATTTTAGAGCCACCAGAACCAGGGTTCCTTATAAGAGCAGACCTCAAACCTGGGGCCTGCCCCTTTTTTGTTACTCTGACTGTGTGCATCTGTATCATAGTGTCGACCC
>CAAKHG010002696.1:22760-48911 GCA_901007715.1 Dactylopterus volitans
TGTGTGGTCTCGCCGCAGAGTTATCCACCTCCAGATCACACACATGCCCACCTGAAGCGTCTTAACAAATTGTACAATTTGACCAGTTTTTAATGTTAGTATAGAATACATGCAATACAATACACAACATACTTTGTCGCGTGTGTGTATACATGTGTGTGTATACATGTGTGTGTATACATATATATATATATGTTTGGTATGAAATCCTTCTTCCATTAATGAGAAGTTTTACCATGTCTGACTCTTGCTGGAGGCTTCTGGTCATTCATGTTGAACTTCAAGTTTGTTTTGTTTATTTATTTATTTTTTTTTTACCTCAAAGTTTCTGGAGTGTATCTGGCTGCGAGGAAACCCAGCAGACCTCAAATTATCCTCCTCCATTTTCAGGGTCTTTTCATCATTTCAGCCTCTTGAACACCATTCCTTTACTCTCGGACATTTTACCCACAGTTATATCTGTTCTCGCTTGCACATTATTTTCTTGCTTTCTTCTTCTCTCCTCGCTCCGGTCCCTGCTTCTGCCAATTTCATGCCAGGCCAGTCCTTGGAGAATCACCAAGGGCATTTGAAACAATCAGACGACTCTTCCCTCTCCCAAAAAACAGACCTGGGTTCCTCATAATTAACCATTCCTCTCTGTCAAAATTAAAAAGTGCTAGATGGAAATTATTTTTAGACATGGCTCTCCGTTCCTATTTTGCATTTCACAGTTCAAGATTATTTATCTAAACACAGCGCTGTGTGAGTGTGCATTCTGTGGCCCGGAGCTATTTTCCACATGGGCAACCGTGAAGTCATATTGACACTAAACATATGGTCGGCCCTGTTTTGAGATATACTCGCAGACTCCCAACGTTTCACTTGTCTTAATGAATAATACCATGGTGGATTCCGGCGTCTGGAATCAGTGGAATTTTTCAACAGCACCAACAATGCTTTCATGCATGAATTAACGCTGTGCATTTCCATTTTTACATGGTGCTGGGGAACACAACGGTTTGTAATTTCATTTGCAATATTATGAGGGAGGGACTAAAAAAAAAGAGACCCATCCTGCTTGTAATAAGTGGCCCGTTTTATGTTGATTTCCATTCCGGCTCAGCCGACTACATCCCAGCACGGTAAAAGATTGAAGCATTTGAGCAAAATCAATGATATTTTACGGTACTAAACTGCCAATCCTTCGCGATATATCCCTTTGTTATTGAAATACTGCTCTTTCAGAGGACCCTGTTTTCCTATCAAGAGGAAAGCAATTCTTTGTGCACCAAATGGAAGAAATCTAACACTAAGTGACAGGATAGGAAATGTAAAATAATGAGGTCTCATAAATATAGTTTGCAAGATGAACCGTCCACTTCCACTGAGACAAAAGGAGATATTTGTGTTCACGGGCCTAATTTCAGTGACCTCCAAACGAGAAAGAGGTGAGCAAGATGACGAGTGTATTTGTGCATGAGGCACAAAATGTGGTCTTAGTCACAGCGAAGGTTACATTGAGTTAAAAAAAAAAAAAAAAAGTGATTACATCCATCCCAAGCTCTCAAAAAGCTCTCAGCATCTGCGAGATTTACAAAAAAAGAAGAGAAAACTTTGAGTGTTTTCATTTGAGGGACCATCTAAAACTGTGGCCCTAAGAACACCAGAGGGCTGCAGTCAAGCTAGCAGCTCCCATAATGGTAATATCAACATGCTGATGTTTGGCAGGTTGGACGTCAGCTGTCTTAGTTTCGCATTCCGTTTAGCATCAACCCTGAAGTACAGCTGAGGATGATGGGAAGATATTCCTTAAACATATTTGACAACTTGAAAATGTGACCTGATGATGACTGCAGATGAAAATTGAGATATCATTTACTCGTCTTCCACGTTTTACCAGAATGAAATGAAATCAATAAAGCTTTAATATGTTACCTTATACATGCATGGACATTTATTTTAACAATGCTGACAATAACCCCCACAACCCTATACTACTTCAAGATGTGGTCAAACCTTTTTTTTTTTAAATTATTATTGTGATAGAGATACCAATGTTGGGAGAATTACATATTGCACCTTTAATCAAATTTCATCCACCCACGATGATAGATGAAGGTTTATTTAACTGACAACTGTGAGCTGAAAAATTTTACGGTGGATTAAAGTGGTAAATTGACAGACAGACCAAAACCATCATTAAAAGAAATAATCTCAAGCAAGTACTGTCAGACTGAGTGAATCTGATGTGTGGAAGTTAAATTTGATAGTTATACAGGTTTTTTTTGTTTTCACTGTGCTATGCTCTGTATGTTCAGGAACGTATTGATTGCAGGCCTCATAGAATTATGAAATTGTTAAACGATTTCATCAGCATTGCTTTTTTTTTTCACCTCGACTTAATGAACATCTGCCCTTCTTGATGACATTCGGCGTTAAATTACAGTTTCTAAACTTCACTGCAGCCAGCCCAGCCAATGAAATCTGATGATGTCAGTAGGTTGTGTTTTCTTTGATCTTGACGACTCATAACTCTCGAACCTTATTAAGGCTGATTAGCAGTTTGTTGAGCTCATGCTTTTGTGTGCATTTCTGTCACGCATAAATCTTGACAAATGGCCCCTTGGCTCTCCACAATATGCAAGATGAAGTGCACACATTCCACAGTTCCGTGGCCTGAAACCTGCTGATCAGCTTAGCTGCGTCTGACTTTGGTAAATGTTGAGCAGGTCCCAGATCTGTTTTGCAACTTAAAGACTTAAACTGAACAGTAAAGCCACATATGGCAGTTGTCCATTACATATCATAGAACATTATTTATGATATGATGGAAAAAATTGTACATATTCATGGGAATGAAATTTCCCTCAAAATGCAGAATCCAATCACCAAAACCAATTAGTTATTAACCATCCCTTTTCCCAAACCGCCACAACGGCAAACACACTGCAGAAGTCAAAGCGTACAAGTGACATTTTCAGTTTAATTTCATCCCACAACTTAATTCCAACCAGGGGGATTGTTTTGTGGACGGGATTTTAAATGAAAAGCAGATTCATTCGATAGAGCGCGGATGGAAACACAACAAAACATAGATCCCACATGCGCCAAAATGCCTCTGGGCCCGATCTCACCAACTCTATAAATACATTAAGCCTGCCAGATAGATTTGTTTTTTAATGACTATTAGCCTGTTTATGTGTTGCCCAAAAACCTGTTGCATGACAAACCCCGGCAGGAAACACACTACGTTCATGCTACAACCCAGGAAGTCTACCGCACGAACGCGCAGCAGTCGGCAACAGCAAACAAACACATTCTCCCTGAAGGCATGTCCCATGTGGAGAAGCAGAACTCCAATATCACAGCACACCGAGGGTCTATAGGACTGCGTTGGTGCAAGTATGTTACCACCTACTGTTGATGGGATGCTTTGCATGTTTCGCGGCATGCGTATTGTGCAAGTGGCTCTCGCTAATTGAGGTTGAACATCTGAGAAGACATGACTCCTCCACTCCATCCTCAGAGTCTCAGAAGCTCAGAGAGGTGAAACTAAGGTGCTCCTGAGCAATTACCAGCATTACTGATAGCTCCTCACTTTTAAGTATACAGTACATGCATGAATTCTGCGCTCATTTACGAGTTTTAGAATACTCCATTGGCCTGTTTGTCGTTTTAATTGCGAGTTCTTCCTCTGTGTCCTCAGCTGGACACCGATTGGATGCTTTGAGTGGAAGTGAGTTGCTGCCTCAGGTGAAGGAGCTCAAGTATCTTGGAGTCTTGTTCACCAGTGAAGCTAATGGAGAGCGTGAGTTGGACAGGTGGATCGGTGCGGCATCTGCAGTAATGTGGGTGCTGTGCGGGTCAGCAGTCGTGAAGGAGCGGGTGAGTCGACGGGAGGGAGGCAACGCTCTCGATTTACCAGTCAATTTACGTTCTAACCCTCATCTATGGTCATGAGCTCTGGGTAATGAATGATAGAATGAGACTGTGGAAACAAGTGGCCAAAATGAGCCTCCAAACGCTGGCTGGGCTTAGTCTTATAGAGAGGGTTAGGAGCTCAGACATCCGGAGGGAGCTCGGAGTAGAACTGCTGCTCCTTCAAAAGCAGTAAGTTTAGGGGGTTCAGGCATCTGATCAGGATGCCTCCCACTGGAGATGTTCCCGGCATGTCCAACTGTTAGGAAGCCCTGGGGTCCACCTGGAATACACTTCAGAGACTACCTAGCTTATTTTAGCTGGGAACACCTTGAGGTCCCCAAGGACTAGCTGGAGGACTGTGCTGGGAAGAGGGGGAGTCTGGGCTACTTTGCAAAGTCTGCTGCCACTGTCCCCCCGGGTCCGGATAAGCATAAGACAATGGATGGACGCGCTTATACAACAGGATAAAATTCTACTGAAATTCAAATTTTGAGAAAGGTTTAGGAAGTCACAACATGTCACCTGTCATGTGTTTATTGATCCAGTAAGACGAGATCAGCTTAACTTGCCCTCCATACGAAAAAAAAAAAACAACAACCTGAAGACTTTGCCCTTTCTCACCATATGTGTCTACAAGTTTTCACTCGAGCCTGGTCTGATAACGTCAGCGCAGACAACATCGCCATCTTGAACTCTGCTAATTAAGAAACTATAGCTGGAAAAGTTTGGAGGGACATGGAGCAAACATAAAGGTGCAGATAAAGTGACAGGCCAGATGGTCTGAGCTCCGAGCCAAAGTCACTTTAGCTGGTTGAACTCTTTTCACCTTCCCCGGTCTACTGTACTATTGATGCTGAACAGGCATACACACAGATTCTAGTGGGTTGTGCATTCGTGATTGGTTATGAACACGCTGGGTGCGAAAGACAAATTTTGTAAGACTGAAAATGACGGAATTTCATGTGTCTTATTCAGTCAGCGTTTTAGACAGTAAATTGCTTCTTTTCCATCTTAAACTCTGTTTCTTTTGTCACTGCAGCGTATCTTTTGAAAGTTAATGAGCAATACGCCTGTTTTACATTATTGTAAGATATTTTCCGGCATGTCTTTTCAATTTGTTAACATTCATTAGATTTCTTAAGTTTTAGTTATGAACTTTGAGGTGATAAACAGAAAGCCGAACTCCCTGCAGGCTTAGCGAAGCCACTGATTAGGAACCACGGTTGCACAGAGCAACATCATAACACAGTCCTGTCTTCCAGGAATATCTTTTCTTGCAGATTTACAGTCGACTGATGTTTCTCTTCTGCTGCGTTTTTGACTGACAGCTGAGAATGTAGTTGTTAGAAATAAAAGGTGAGAAAAATAATCAAAGGGTTTGCACTGACTATGATGGATTGCCTACACCTGATTAAGTTTCTGGAAGTTTCGGGATTGCACGCTGTGTTTTGCTTACTGTTGAGAAGCAGAAGGGCTTTAAGACAGAAAATATACAGATGCTTACAACATGGAGACGGACAACCTGCTCAAACCCATAATCATGTTCAAGATGCGGGAGGCACCTGATGAAGAATCTGGAGAGTCACTGAGTAAAAACATTTTATTGGCAAAGTTTGCTTAAAGGATCATTTTGTTGTGTTTCCTGTGCCCTGTAAGCACTTTTGGGACAGAAAAAAAAGATCCTTATCTGCAGTGAGATTGATGGAATCAACAAAATCCGTAAGCAAATTCACACACACATACACACCCTCATGCATAGAGGCTACAGCGCAGATGGATATTGATGACAGTGCAGTACCAATTGGTGTAATTAATGTCCAGGTTATATTGGAGGGACATGGACAGCGATGTGGGCCATTTATCACCAGTGGGCTTACTTATTCTCGCCCCATTGAGCCATTGGAGTAGGCTGGCTGAGCAGAATCTTAATTGCAGGCTCATTCCCAACCCACCCACCCACCCACCCCAATGCCTGACAACAGGGGGACAAGACTTGAAAGTCGAATATTCCGACAAGCCTCGCTCCTCCTTCATGTTCCTCTCAGTCATCAGCGCTTCACCTCTGCACAGCTTGCAATGCCAGCAAGGAGGGCGAATGCTGTACATGTGTGATGGTGAGAGAGGCCTGCACACTTGCTGCTGGATATGAGTGGGGGTGGGCGGGGTTGGTTGGATGGGGGTCCGTCACACACACGGCAGGACTCAGAGTAGATTACAGAGCTCCTGAGGAAACATTCCTTAGCCCTCAAACTGACAATGGAAGAGGATTGACCAGTGCCAAGCCCCAAGACAAACATTTACACATTGCCTGCAAAACACAACATTATGTAAAGAGACGGAGTCGTTTGAGCCGAATCTCACACAGCAGCAAAAAGGGGAAACGGAATGACACGTTTTGCCAAATGGGAAATCGACAGGGAGCTGGCCATTTATATTTACCCCAATTGGTGCAAATGTCACAGTCATTTTGTAGAAGATGTGCCATTTAAAATGTGTTTCAGCAGGAGCGATGCGCGCTGCTTTGGATGCACAGTATCGGCTGCCAACGTTACCTGGCTGCTTCTCAGAACATATTGGAAGAATTCCCACGGGGTTTTCCGGTTAATGCATTTTTTTTCTCTCCTTTTAATTTTTTTTTTCTTTTAAGGGAGAGAGGATGTAGGAGGTTATGGTGGAGGGGCACAGGGCTTGTTGCCTATTTGAAAACATAAATGTCAGAGCGGAAGAGAGGGAAATTGAAGAAGTATGGCACCCTGGGAATAGCGCTCATGATCATCACTGTGTTTTATAGGGCCAGGTGATGTGGAAAGGACCTGTTGGAGGAAAGCAGAGATAAGAGGAAGGAAGCAAGACAGAGGGGGGGAATGTGGCAGCAGAGTAATGATGGGAATGAATATTGTAAATATGGTGAAAGAGCACCAAGAAGAACACAGCTGACATGTTGGCGCTAAGGGACCCATAGACGACAGATATCTGCACAAGTGGCTGTGATATGTTTCCAGGAAGAATTCACTCTGCATAATCACAGAGTGTTTTAGCTAATGTTAATCCAGAAAGACAAAAAGATTATCCTTTTTCTCCTGGTTTTTTTTTCCCCTTCCATATCATCATGTCCTCTCTTTTTCCATCATATCATTATCGCTCATGACTAACCGTCTACATGGCAAGCACTGAGTGAAAAATGTTAATATTTCAACAGTGCTCCTTTATGAGATGCATCGCAAACAAGACCCCCACCCCACCACCCACCCAAGAGAGACATAGAGCAATATGATAGACTGCCGACCTTTCTCAGAGATCAGGGGTGTCAATAGAATGACAAATAAACTATTGAGTCAGGCAGGAATGCTGACAATGAGCAACGCTGAAGCTCCGGTCCCTCTTCTTGACTCCATCATTCCTAAACATACTGGAAGAAGTTCAGTCCTGTCACATATTTTGACTCTAAGTGTGACTGATATGGTGAGAAGCGTCCAGGTCTGACAAAAGAAATTCATCCGTTAGCTTCTTGGAACGACAACCGTACTCCAGAAAAAATGTTCTAAACCTCCCACGAGCACAAACAAGGTGTAAGAAGGAATAACATTTCCACACTTGATCAGATATGACCGCTCCTGACATTATTGTTATTGGCGTCTCTCAAATGCTGGCAATATTCTTCTGTCATGCAATTCAATTTGTCCATATTTTTCACAGAACATTTAGAAAATAAGGCTGTCACTGTGCATTGATCCCTGCATGAACTGTTTCGCTCAGGAATGCGCAGCTATCCCACGCAGGACGGCGGACGAGTGAACCTCTGCCTCGTCGATGCCGAAAAGGCACACATCAGCCGCTGCTTTCTCAATGATTTCCCCCCTGATTACTCATCGTCTCATTAGTAATAATAATAATGATGTCTGGTGTTGACCAAGAATAAGTGGAAACAGTGAGCTCCATCAAAAGCCTCGGTGCAGTTTGCATCTGTGAGGTTTGCACACATGTTTCTCATCACCATGTCGTAATTCCAGCTCCGGGGGCATCCACAACTGACCATATATCCTTATGGCTGGCATGGTGGTCAAAATCAATTAATGCTTCTCTGTACACAATGTGACTGCTGGTGTGGAAAAGAATACAAAAAATAAAAATCTGTCTCCTTTCCACCAACAGATGGGTAGAAGAGACATCTGCAGTGTGTACTTTGTGTACGATACGTCCTTAATTTTCCCTTTTTCCCCCCGCGTCTGTCCTCTCAGCCCTTCGGCTAAACACGCTCCATTGTATTCCTCATGTTGACGCGCAAGAAGCTGTCACCAGCGCTCCAGTCTTGTGCCATCATCTGGCTCCTCGGTGGGGGGAATGGTGAGGAATGGCTGTGTGTGTTTGCGTGCGTGTTTGCGGGTGGGCTGCCATCCCTCTGTCTGCGCTGAACTGATTGGCATGGCAGCAGCGAGAGAACACACACTAATCTCATGTGCCAGGTTGGAGGCATCACACGGGCTGCTATCAATTCCCCGGATAAACAAGTTACAGAGGTGATACCGCTGCAGCAGCAGACTCGACACAAGACACTAAAAGACTGCAGATTTTATGCAGCGGGCCGTGTACTCTTAAAATGCAGCAGACATGTGCGCGGTGCATCACGTAGGTGGAGCGGAGCGCTGCGCTTTAACCTGCTACACCGGCTCCGTCTGTGCGGCAGGAACAGCTGTGTTTTCTGAGGTGTTTTCAAAGGAGATTCAAATTCAGACCGTCGGGAGAAATGGTTGATGATTATTACAAAAATAAGCCCTTTCCGCATGTGGACTGTAGAAACGTACATGCACTTTCAGCCGTGCCAATTCCAATTCATATCACTTCCAATAATCCACAGTGTTGCACGGCTGCCTCCCGTTGCCGTGGGTAAAATGGCGCATTCATTTTAATCACTTTTAAACAGATTGCACTGTTTTGTTTTTGGCTTTTTTTTTTCGTCTTTTTTTTTTTACACATTTCTTTGTCGTTTTTGTCTATTTTGTGCCTTGAGGCTGTGTGTGGAGGGTAGAAACAGATCTATAATCAGTTGATTGTAATTGCACATGCATAAGCCTTCTGGTGTCGCATTCCTGGTGTATTTCAGCCACTACACCAAAAAAGGCAGTGGTCAAGCAAATGATGACATCTCAGGTAGTTAAAATGTTATACAGGCTACTGTAGCCTGGGTCCAAAATGCTGGCATTGACAGTGAGGCATTGTTAGAGCGTTTATTGTACTGTTTTGTGATAATCCAGACAAAAAAGAAGAATTATGATCTTTCTACAGAGAAATGTCTTTTTGGGTCCAAGAGCATTTATGTGTCCTGTGATGCCAGCTGTGAAAAATTTCCCTTCATTTTCTGCAATGCTTTTGAGTCATTTGCTTTAAAGATATCAGGAGGCAATTGACTGAAATCGAGTGCACCAGCTATTCCAGCACAAATAGAGAAGAAACCAAATCAGGTCAAAACCAACAAAGCAAGATGACCGCTGATGCGGATATTTCACTGTATCTGAAGCTAGCTAACAATAACCACAGAAAGCAACAGCAGCGAATCCCCCAAGGGTAGAGAATAAAAGTGGCATGTTAAACTGCTTCAGAATGCAACTCCACATGTAGGAGAGAAAGAATGTGCCTGTTTTCTAAAAAAAATAAATAAATAAAAACTTTATCACACTTTAATCAGACTTTTTAGTTTCTCAATCTTAATCGTAGTTCCACTCCTATATCTTTCATCTTCAAAAACTTTGGCCGTATGTTAAACATACTGCAGTCTGCTGGGCACAGAAAGGGAGCCTGGCGACTTTATCAGTTACTTATGAAAGCTGACACATTCAGCAGAATTACATCCTCTTTTACGCTTTGATTCCAGTCAGAAGTTTGACTGATGTGTCTGCGTTTCTGATGATGAAACCTGACAGCGTAAATCCCAGCAGTTACACAGGTGGCTACATCACGCATGGCCCGATAGCGCAGACATGGAGCTGCTAAATGAAAACAGAAGCTCGGGCCCGTGTAGTCGAACTGCGGGCTTAATAAAGAGGATCGGAGCGTGGCTGCTGATATTAGGGTGACATTGTGCACATAAACATCTGTTTTGTTTAGTCAAGACAGGCTGCTCCCCGGGGTTCCTGCTGCTTAGCGTCATCAGACCCATGTGGCTACGTCGTGTGCGTGCATGCATGTGTGTATGTGCGTTGCATTACCATACACGCAAGAATGGACTTGTGTGCAAAGCGGCACATCGGAGTATGAGCACTTGTGTGTGTGTGTGCGCGTGTGCGTGTGCGCACGTACTTATGGGCCAATTAGCTGTATCTCCTGCACAATACGCACACATAAACATGTTTCCTCATCGAGGGAGGGAAGCAGCCAGCAGAGGTTCAGTGAAAGGTCCAGACACACAGCCTCTCGTGGGATACACATTGTAGCTCCCAGCCCTCCTCTGCTCCTCTCATCTCATTGGGTGCAGCGAGAAAGCAAGAGGCAGGAAGTAAACAAGGTGGCCATAGAGACCGCACAGTTCACTCTTCAAGTGTGTGTTCCTGCGACAAAGGCAGAGGATGAAAGCAGGAGGGTGCGGGAGGGGGGGGGGGGGTTGTTTGTTTTTCAGAATTAGACCTCATGTTGCACCTTTTCATGCCTGCAAATGAGCTGCCCCATCATACGAGTGAATTTAAGTTCACAATACGATACATTTGCATGAACACCATGCGTTTTTCCAATGCTTGAATGAATCAATCAAAAACACCCAGCTGAGCTTGTAATCGCCACACGCTAACGTCCTTTGATGTAGCACATGCAAATACACTCACTCCTCTTGTGCTCTCCTTCCCTTGCAGAGCCACTAACCTAAATACTTCAACAGTAAAGCCACCCCTGTTCATGGAGCCATCATATTTATGCAAATTAGTAAATAAAACATGCATGTATACATGCTTGACTGATTTTTTCCCTTTCCCCACTGCAACTTCGCAATGTCTCACCACAATCATACGTGGGATAGCTACTTATGCAAAGACATGCATGCAAAATGTGCATACAAGGAATCTTTTTCTACCACAAAACATCAAAGACAAAGTGCCATCCTTGTCAGAATAATGCATGCGTAAACAGATATTTAAAATACATCACAAGAGTATTTTGTTTGCTGGCGTTGCCTATGTAATGGAGATGCACCAAACAAAATCAGCAGCGCACAAGGGGCCTCTCTCCCTGGAGGATAAGCCCACAGATCTCAACTTCGTCTCCTGACCCTTATTTGGTCATTTGTATTAGCCTGCACGGATAGCCGGATCTATTGATCTCGGCAGAGGCTGAAATTAGCTAATTAATTAGTTGCGGGGATGAGCGGACAAAGGCATTGACGCAAAAGTCATCCAGCAAACAAAGTCCCGTCACTGAAGTCACTCTCATGCCTGTGGAGATTTCAGGTTGAGGCTCCTGCACCTTATGTAAATACCTCTAATGAATGATTCATGAGCAAGTGTCATGGGCAGTATTACTTTGGTATGCAGATGAGATATGTAAATTGATGGTGGACCAGTAGTTGGTTTAAGAGATCAGCGAAGGATCAATAGTTGAACGGTTTGGAGTGAATGCATTTGTTTATGTATGAACACATGTTCATGTCAGATATTGTGCATGTTGCCGTGAATTAATTTGGAGTGGAAGAAAGAGTGTTGGCGGTCAGTTGTGGCTGGTGCATTTTTTTCAGGGGCTGCGGGGCTACCAAAAATCAAGCAAACATGCGCTCCAGGCCAAGGTGACGACCTCAGGTGTCTTGTTTTGTCCACAACCCAATAGATATTCAGTTTACAGTCATAGAACACTAAGATTATTAAAGTGATTAATTAAATTAGTGTTTGACAGCTTATGTTTCAGTTCTAAATATATCAATATATCCCTTGTGTAATTATGTAACATATAAACCTATTTATCTTATGAATGTATGTGTTGATTTGAAATTGCACCACTGTAAAATAAGACTGTAGCGTGTCTACACTTAAAGGTGTATTGCCCACGTTTTTTACACAATGCAGCAATAATATAATTAAAAACATTGCAACCAACATTGAGACGACTGACCATTGACATCCCCCCATCAATCGTTGTAAAGCCCTTTCTTGTTCTCCGCCTGCTGACCCGAGATCAATGTCAGTGTGCACTGCGACAGCCTCTCGCTCTCTGCTGCCCCCGATGGTTGTTGGAGGTAAGTCAGCAACATGCCGTCTGTCGGCTCAGAGATGCGCCGGTCTCTTGTATTGAAGGAGCAAATTGTGCATGTGCACGCTAAAATGAGAGTCAGTGGGTGGCTGAACGTACTTGTAGACCATTTTTAATTTTATACTTTATTACATTTTAAAAACTCTACTCGGTGTAGAGTATCTACATTGCGTATTAAAAAAGACAACATATTTAATTTTTAAATGTTATTCAGTGAAGGTTATGTGTGGGCACGGGGTTGTTGAATTGTAGGATGAAGTGAAAAAATAACGTTCAAAATATGCGACGTAGCTTTCTTGCTTCATTGATAAACTCCCTAATTGCCTACATGTGCTTTCACTCATTAAAACTTTTGTGAGTGGACCCCACATTGTTGGATTCAGCTCTGACCTGGCAGGAGGTCAAATGAACAGTTTTCAAATGGACAATTCATCCAAATTATAAAATAAATGTCACTTATCTCTGAAGTTATATACTGTATATTTCTATGATACTGCACGGATTATTTTGCTCAGGTTTTGAAATTTCTAACTTTGATCATTCTGCTGCCTGCCGATGCAATGAAATGCAATTACACTGGATAATCCACAGATCATACTTTTTTTTATTGGACATCCCTAATAAAAACAGTTGACAGCTTGTTCTGTGAATTATCCGTGGAAAGAGATGCGGCTGTATGTGGTTTTAGAAGGCTTTTCTCAGTGCTGTAAAATTAAACCCTGATTCCTTCCCAGTGTTAGGATGGCAGCACAAATCCCGATAACTTGTTGTTTTCCTTGTTAATGAACCACTTGGCCACTTGGAAAAGGGAAAGAAGAAGGGAAAAATAAGCTTCCAATCCAGTTCTTTCCTCTTTTGCTATTCAGTACATGATTTGTTTCAAAATTAGCTTGCACATGATCAATTATTAATTATCATTGATGCTACGACTGAAAGTTCATCCTTGACAAAACAGAAGTTGTTTCAAGATGATCGCTTTGCACACACTGCCTCTAGCAAGTTTACCTCACTGTCATGGAATTGTAGATGTGCGGTACAATAAGTGCTACAACGATTTTAAATGGATAGCCGCTAGCTTTTTAGCACCTGTCCATCTCTGTGATATGTGATGTAATCAAGGGTTGCGGAGCCCTGTCCAAATGGAGCAGGTGTTGAAAATTCCGGGTGATGACGAGTGTTTCCTCTTGGCTCTGCGCGTGTGTTGCGGATGATGGCGACGAAGTGACGATTAAAAGAACAAGTCGCTATGCCGTGCAGATTTTGGAACAAGCCCCCCTTCCTGTACTCATTATCATAGTTGTTATTCTGACTTTATGACTCGCATTGGTCTCGCGGCCATGTGAAGTGCAGCTGAGTGGCGGAGCTGGCGGGGCACAGTGGGATGGAAACGGCTGGGTGCCCATCAAGGTGTCAAAGGCGGAATATACTTGGGCTGTGTGACACTTTGGCCTCGATCCACAGGGTGAGTCAGGGATTCAAGCAACACACACACACACACATGCACACGTATACACACACACACACACACTGTAAGGCCAGCGCAATCACCGCTGTGTCAACCCCCCTTTATGCGTGATCTGGCATCATCTGGCAGTACGAGCGAGTGTGTCTGGGCGACAGAAGCTGAGAGATCCAGACTGCAACGCCGCAAAAGGGTTAATTCTGGAGCTGCAGGGCTGCAGAGACACACACACACACAAGGAGACGGCACTCGCACATGTGTGTTCTGGCTCTCACACACAGCTGCTCCCTACATTATACATTTATCCACATGGGAAATAATGAGATCACTAAGATCATTCTCTTAGAAAACGGGAATCCGTTGCATTTTCATGGCTGGTGCCTCGCGCATGTTAACAGCAAGCAGCGAGGAGAGAGAAAAAAACAACTCTCCCTTCTCTTCACTTTCTCTCCTTCCCTTTTTCGTTTTCTTTTCTCTTCTGCTTCTGGCGTCGCTCAATGCAAAAAAAAAAAAAAAAAAAAAATTAGAGCATGTGTAGAAAATTCATGAGTACTCATTCTCTTTGGTGAGAAGGGGGTAATCAAAGCAACAAAGAGTTAATAGACAGGGGAAAAATTAATCATCCCACACTAGACTGCGGGGTTAATGTTCAATCATATTTTCTCCCACACTGGAATCCCTGTCAGACTTCAGGAGAAGCTACATGTAGGAGCAACTGTGCAGTGATAAGGGCAAAGAAAGATGCGATAAGACTCCTGCTGCAGAAGCGTACGCACGAAACATAACCACGAAGGCTTGTTTAGCACATCAGCCCACGATTCACAAGTCAAAGATCTCCCTTACCATGTTTGACTGCCATAAAATTCCTTCGAGGTGGCCTCTCCTCAGACTAATTAGCCCCATATTTTGATCAATCTGAAAGTACGAGTTTTGTACGTATGTATTATTAATATCGGCCGATTAAAGGTCTTTTTCATGTTCGTACAAACGAGGAACGAGTGCGGTGCTGCTCGCCCGACGCAGCAGGGCAGAAATAATAATTGCAAATCATTTTCGAAGGCAACAATTCAAACAAGACATGTGGATGGAAGGTTAAACACCTAAGCAGCCAGGATGTCCATGTCCAGAGCTGCGGCGCAACGATATAGAAAATGCAGTCTTTGCTAATGTTCGAGCTCATTTCTATTCAAATGTTCTCCTTATTTATGGATACTCCTACCTCCGTGTGTGTGTGTGTGTGTCAGTAGAGGGTTGCTAAGGCTGTGAGATTCATAGATTTTTTTTTCTGACTGATAAAAAATTACAGCCTCATAGGAATTTAGCCGCCACCATGCTTGTGTATTATTGATGTGTGGCGTCTGACAACATCACGACTGCCGGATGCCCTGATTGGTGGGCAGAGAATTGCGGTCGACGCAGTTGTACAATGTCGTCCAACATGTTAAGAAGGACGGGATTTGAACCGATACATTACATTGCAGAAGCTCAATGGGCACCAATGACTGACACGCTGGAATAAGGGATGTTTGCGTCTACACAAGTGATTTTAAATACACACAAAAACGAAAAAAGAGCTCTTCCAGAATGCAAAAACAAAAACAAAAAAATTACTGTAAAGGGTCCCTTCTTTTTGTCTTTTTCCTTTCATGTTTTATAAAGTTTTTAGTTCATGTACGAGGTCAAGACAAGTTGCTCAATTGTGAGCAGCCAGTTGGATAGTGAGGCTGAGGCTAAAGGTCTTTTCAAACCGGGGGCGTTTCTTTTCTTTTTTTCTTTCTATTATTTATTTATTTTTTTTTACATGCAATTAATTAATTTGTTCTGTGTCTATTGGAACTCTGGAGCTGGTTGTCCGCCTCCTCGAATGTGTCGCTTGCCTCCCCAGAAGGACCTCAAACTGTCCCGCCGCGATCCTGAATTTCAACCGTAGCTCCGGCTCATCATCGTGGGAAGATGATGATGATGATGAAGCCTTTTTTTTCTCTGAGTTGGCGGTTATTAGCTGCTGTTTCACTGCCCTTATGAATGATTTTGATGCTTGCGTTTTCGTGCCAGTTATTCATTGCACCCATGGTGTGTCAAGACCTTTGTTCAAATTAGACTCCTGCAAAATGTGCATTGAAATTGAATCAGAGCAAACTGGGCTTTCTTTTGGGAGAGAGGCTAACAATTCTGGTAGACATGGAAAATAATAAAAACAAAGGATCCTGAAAATGGGCATAATTTGGACTCCTTAGAGACGGGATTTTAGTCTGCAAGTATCCATTTTTGTGAAAGAGACATTAACGCCTCATTGTCACCTGCCCACGTGGATCAAATCAATCATTTCAGTGAGGCAGTCAACACTGGGAGGCTTCTCACCTCGCCTCTATTCAGGTTTGTCCCTTCAGATCAGGCTCAGCACTGAACTCCGTAACCTTGTTTAAAGATTTAAAAATTCCCCCTCCTAATAAAAGGTTCTATTTTTGCCCGAATACGTGCCCATCATTTTGAGCGCATTCATAATGCCGAACAGTTTTTGATAAAGCTCCCGGGAATCCAGATGTTACAAATTCCATACCAAAGGTGAAAAGCTGTTTTGCCCCTTTGAGTCACGGTTTAGCATTGGAAAAGAAATGCGCCGCTCTCATACCAGCGTTTGTGTTTGGCGAGTGCAACTTGGGGGATTCTGGGCTTTTTCAAAGATGAGTTTTATTCCTGCACAACTTCCAGAAGAGGGCCAATTTTGACAGTTTGCCTGCAATATGAAAACAAATATATCTACCGTTTGTCAAGTTTTAAGAACATAAAATCTGGGTGTAGGGTGCCAAGGGGGCAGCGGGTGTTGGATAGTCAATCAAGTAGTCACCTTTTTCTCAGTCCTTTTCCCCCTCGCAGCCTAATGCCATCTATTTCTCATTTTTCTGCCTCCTCCGGCTCTGTCAAGCCCTTCGCTCGCTTTCTCTTATATAAGTAGTTCTCATTAATCACCGCATTGCGAGACTCGTATGGATTTTTGTCAAATTGCCTCTGCCACATAAATAAAGCACATATAAATGTACCAGCATTCAAACCACAAACGATGCATGATTAAATGATGCTGGTGCATTTAGTTGTTCCACGGCAGTTTTTTTTGGCTCTCCAGCATCCAGCACGCCTCTCCTCTGGTGGGAGGAGCACGTGATGGCTGCAGATCACTGTGGGAAATCTATCATATGCCAGCAGGGGTGATGGGGAGTCTTGTGGGTAATAACTAGTGACCTGCACACACTGGGAAGATATCACTCACACCTCCTCTCTGTCAGTCCAGTCTCCCTTCCCTGTGTCCTGGTTTGAAGGTGAAAGCTGTTTGTCATGTGCAAAACTGGAGGAATGAGCAAAATCAATGAAGTCCTGGGCTCAAAAACAGTGGATGTGCTCAGTCTCCATCACGGCCGCCTGGAAAAATGCTCACATTCTGCGGTCCTGGAGAGCACGGATGTGTGTAATGTCACTGTATGTGGTGAGAAAGAAATGTTAAGGTCTGCCAGGCAACCGTGAGTTTGTCATTTGCAACTGCTTCTTTATGTTCAGCGAGGCAGATGCCTCATTTGCACTGGACTCTTCCAGAGGTGGACTGATGTTTCATTCACAATTGCAAAAGCAAACGTTACTGTAAAGGGTTTTCGCTGCTTTCCGGGCTGCTATTTCAAGCAAATTTACTAAATTAACACCAGAACTGATTAACTTTTGGGAAAGATCCGCATCAGAATCCGGATACGGGAATTTTTAAAAAAAAAAGAAAAAAAAATCACTATTCCAAAGATCAGGCGAAATTGTTAGCAGCATTTCGGCACTCAGAGTGCATATAGGTTGTTTATTTGTTTATAGGATGATGCAAAAATTTCTGAGCTGAAAATCTCCAGGGGACAAGAGAGTGCACAGATATGTTGGTCCACATCGAATTCGATGGACGCCTGCCCTCTACCAAATCCCCTTCCAGTTTTGTCATGTGTCATCGCTATGGTTAAGGATCGGTTAGGTTAGACCACACAACAGTTGGATTTCAGGAAATACCAAGTTTTCTGTTGGACTACGCACTTTTCTATTCACAGTATAAACTGTCGATGCATAAATATATATGTAAATTCTAACTTGTACTAACTTTTTTTTTTTTTGTCAAGTCATGCACGTGCACACTGATACGCTTGAACAACATCCAGGGCATTAAAAATCAGCTCACCATATGAGAGCAAAGAGGTCCATCTGAGACAAATTCAGGCACATTAATGAATTTTCCATCAGAATACATTGACTTTAGTGTGATGAGCCGGTGGCTGCATTTTCTATTGTGTCCGTTCCCACTATGAAAGCAATGAAATTAAACGTAATGACATACTCGAGGGTGTGATCGCTGGCAAAGTGAACGCTGATAGAATTTATGCGATCACAATGAAATCAAAGTTATTGCTGGAGTTTCCTTATGAACTTGTTTATTCGCTCCATCCACAACACACATAAAAAAAAAAGTAAGCCCCCGGTCCCTCAGAGCCTTTGTTAAAGAAACATGAAATAAAAATCAATTTAAGAAAGCCCTAACTGCTATTCCTCGGGCGCCACTTCCCGAGGTTTTCCTGCAAAAATAAAATTTAAAGACAATAAAAAAAGTCATAAATTGAGGCTATCGAGCAGCTTTCTCTAATTCTAGGCAGAAGCCTAGTACTCAAATACTCTTCTCTGATATGATTTTGAGTCATTATGTCGCACTGGTGAGTATAAATGGGAATGGAATTTATATTAAATGCTATACCTCATGTTTGAGCAATGTCCAACAATTTTCATGAATTATCTCTACATATTTTAGCTGGGGAAATAATAGGACCCATATTCCCTCTGGTGTTATAAACCACATGAAGGTTTTTTTTTGTTTTTATTTTTGCTATCCCCGTTCTTGTGCCTGCAGTTTTATCTCTCCTGTCTGTCCCCTGCACTATCTAGGCTGGAAGAACATGACAGCGCCGCAGAGTGGACCTCTTGATTCAGGTGAGTGTCTGATTATTATCGCGGTTTCACCTTTGCCTGTGTAAGGGCTCGTATTCATCAGTGAGGAAGGTCAGTGCCTGGCTGAACCTTTCATGCGCAGGAACCTCTCCGCAACTTTGCGTGCAGACAAACGACGGCAACCTGTAACCTGTTGCAGCGCCTGACCCGACGAGACCTGCATCACAATTAGTAGAAACATTCGACTATGATAGCGCAAAAAAATACTGCATAGTTCGCCCCCGATTTAATTGTTTCTACACACATGACTGCCGCAGATGCCTCCTGCTATCCAGTGCGATCAGAGCTGTTATTCAATTTTTAAATGCGTTATTCTTATTTATGGCATTCATTGTATTCCGTCACTGTTTTATTCATAAAATAAAATCGCACCATTAATTGGTATGCGTTGCCTAAACATTAATTACATTCAAATGAATTCTAATTTGTCTTAATTCCCCCCCCTCAGCAGAAAAAATTAATACTACCGGCTGATTATTCCATGCCAGGCAATTCAAAATGCTTTAGAAAGGACAGTAAAATGAGCTGCAGCATTTGCATATCCACACGATTCAAACCTAGCATTTCTTAGAAGTGGCATCTTTTGAAGACAAACACGCAGGATTAAAAAAAAAAAAAAATGGTCACAGTTTCCGATGTCTAATTGAAATTTACAAAATTTTTCGGCTTTGTAGAAAACCAAGGTTCCTCTCCAGTTAATAATGTAGGGAATGACACATGATGTGGCTGATGTGCGTTTTGTTTTATTGTTCTGTTTTTTGTGCTGCAAGCTCTCTCCGTTGCGGGAAGCAGGGAAAATGTTCGTCAAATTACTGACCCTTGGAGATGTAATTTTTCAGTGCGTTGTAGTTTTACATTAAGACACCATTAGCGATTTGAGAGTGTAGGAGAGACGCCTGTGTGCTGTTAATCAGAGCGTAGGGAATAGATCCCTCTAATCACCTCATACATCACGCAGGTGTAGAAAGGCGGGCTGGGAAATGCCTAAACAAGAGAGTATTGCATACGAGCATGTACACATGAACTTACAGTGCCATTTTTGAGTGACTTTTGGGACGTGGCTGTGCTTGATTCATGTGCCGTACAGGCTTTGCACAACAATAAACATTAAGAACATTGCAGTAATACAACCCGCTGTGTTTATATTATCCTTTTGCAGAATACGACTGCTACTTTGCACTACTCATATTAACTATTTTTCATTATCACAGCTACATAGTACCTTTTGTAGGACTTTTCCCACTGTCAGCGTCATTGCAAACTTGTATATCTGTTATCTTTTAGTTTTATTTTATTTTATTTTTTTTAACGTTGGTTCAAATGGCTATTCATTATCGCTTGTCTTGATGAGGCTGTTGTTTGAACCTTTCCCTCTTCTACTTCTGAGCACACAAATTTGACATGCTGTGCAAAAACAACAACAACAACAACAAAAAGTGTTACTGGTTTAATGGATAGTTTATTTCAATTTTATTCATACATTTGGTGTCAAGAAACTTGAAAAATTAGCCAATGTTGCTCCATTTCTGCGTAAAATATTCATAGGAGACGTTTTGTTGACGTGTTTGCTAACATGTTTGCTCCAACATGCTTTGTCTCTTTTACGTTTTGTACTTTTTTGGTGAGTTGCACTGCCCCCATGTGTCTAAAAACAGAACATTACTACCAATAAATGAAGACTGACTATATCATTAAATAATTTTAAGGGAAAAGTAGTTCCACTTATAAGAGTGCCATTTTTTTTACCAGATTATTACATGGTTTAGCATAATGTAATGGATTCATGTTGTGTATAAATAGCAGTATTATCTGTGTTTTCATGGCAACAATATAAGGACACTTAATTACATTAATTAGTTTACCAAGATGAATGGTAATCACCAACAGTAATTTAAAAATCCAAATAGTTATAGTTGGTATAGTTGATTCTCTTTTTCATAAGACTTTATTGTGGTTTGTAATGAAATGAAATGTTCTGGCCGGTTCCCATGTCACTACTGGTTACTTTTCTGGCTGCAAGTGGTCGCAATTATTTGCGTTGCATTCGGGGACCTTCAGTGAATTAAGCCTTGCTGCCACCATCCTGGTGCCACACAGAACTGCGGAGTAAATACAAGACTCAAAGGGAACCATGCTAGATGCAGATGACGCCGTTATTCTATAACCAATCAATGTTTACTTTGCAATATTTAATTTCAAGAGAGAACATTTCTATCAGCATGTCCACGTTCTAGCCCACATGCGGGCATAAAACACAATGGAACCGAATGGACAGCGGGAGACAGTTTTGGTTTACCATGTTATATTTTAATTTTTGCAGAGACAAAAATGACAAGCAATTTATTTACACAAACCTGTACAAAAGCAAATTAAATTATGTAAAATATCTCATAAATAGAAGTGGACTTGCGTTCAATACACTTTGCCATGTTCAGCTAAGCTGCGTGCATAGTGACTCATATTAAACGATGATAAATTTGTTCCTCGATTTCTATATCAACATCCAAGTCGCAGGACAAATAGTAATGGTTAATATTACAAATCTCATTACACACTGTGAATGCTAAACGAGTAGACGAGAGTGCAGACCGAACGCACACCTCGGGCGGCGTCAAGGTACATACAGTTTATTGGCAGGTGCTTTTCTGTCAACATCGACTCGCACGTAGCAGTGTAGCCGTCCCCCCCCAGAGAATGCCAGAATTAAAAGAGCTGATAGGTCAGTCGCTGCTTGGCAACGTGTGTACACTATCTTCAGTGTGGAGGCCAATGAATGGCAATTTTCTTTCGAATCCTCTCTTTCTCTCTCTCTCTCTCTCTCTCTCTCTCTCTCTCTCTCTCTCTGAGATTCACTCTTTCGCTTTGTGCGATCTGGAAATTCAAAGCGTCGACTTGCGACATCACAGAAAGCACATTTTGTAAAGGCAGCATTTCATCATCCGCCAATATGCATGTACGGTGAACCTGTGCGTGAGCGTCGTGTTGCTCGTCACACCCTGAGGTGTGTGTTCTGTCAGCCTCTCTCCCATTTTTTTTTCTCCCCCTCTCCACCTCCACTCCTCATAGTAAACCGCCACATTAGCATTTTTATCTCTAGGCTCCCTCAACTCTGAGCAGTCAAATGTCTCCAAGCATTTTTTTTTCCTCCTTTTGTTTCCTTCCTCTATCTCTCTATGCTTCTATATTCAGACCTAGAGCTTGTTTCATGCACAAAGAAGGTTACTTGACCTCTGATGTCATATATGTACATGAGTGGAACACGACAAAAAAATCCATTATATCATTATTATTACTACCAACAAGCAACTTTTTGAATGTACCTGTACTCATTCAGTAATGCACTATACTAGGAATGGATATTTCAACAAGATAATTAAACCCAGTGAACAATAAGACCTATAGGCTCACTGACATTTGACTGGTCGTCCTCCGAGAAGCCGCTGACATCATGGGATTTCATCTAAGATATGCACACGTACTTCAGCAACGTTCTTAAATGCCGCCCCATCCACTTTTTGTAAGCATGTCAATGTAATTGTTTATGCACCATTCCAAACCAACATTGAATCATACCAATTGGTATAAAAAGGCACAATTGCATATTTGCATTCACTCCAGTAATTTTTTTCCTTGTTTTTTTTTTTTTTTTTTTGTCTTTTTTTCAGAAGCACTCTAAGTATACAAAGTGGCACCGAATTAAGAAATAAAAGTAAAAACACATAGTACATTGTCATGATCATTTCCACAATTTTGACTGCTGTTGTGTAACAAACGGATGGATTCAAAAAAGTAACATACTGGATGAAGATTTAGCAAATATTGTGGTATAAAAAGTCGATGTAACTGAAACACATGGGGGAGATTCGAGTGTGTGTGTTGATTCAAAAGACAGTGGAATTTGAAAGTATGAAAGAATAAAAAAAGATGAATGATATGGTCTTAACAGATGTACTAAGTTGTACTACTGTTTCGTTCAGTATAACAAAAGCAAGCAACAAGGTGGATTTCAGTGTTTACAGGGATAACATTTTTTTTTTGTACATTTTGTTTTACAGTTTTTTTCTTCCTCCTTCTCATTAAGTGAAGTAAGTTCCCATTAAACGTGCAGTAAAAAGTAAATATTTATGTATACACTTGATAAGTATAGGAGCACTTTCCTTCGAACAACGAGTAGTACTTACAGACTATAGATTGCCGGAATGCAAAAAAAAAGCAGCTCCCAGTCAAACCAAAGGGGTTTTGCTAACATACAAAAAGTTCCATTGCATCTGATATTCTTTTGCTTTATTACAGTCATTACATTGTGTGCCTCTGTAGCTGAAAACAACAGAAAAAAATCACTGTAGACAGGGAGGCACAACATCTCAACATTGTCATGTGTCTGTGTGAATGGTGTCATTGGGCGTCGGCTCTCAGGGAGCAATGGATGCTTTTGTAGAGACATCACATTCTTATCGTTCCATCCCAATCCTTCATTTCAAAAGAAATCCTTCACATAATTTCTACTTTAAACTTCCAGAAAAGCTATTTTTGTGAGCAATAGGGAACGCTTCGCCCTGTTTGTGACAGTTTGGTTTCACTCTACCGACATGTTTTGCAAAAACTTCCCTGGCATCTGTCCAGTCAGACGTTGCTTTATGATTGTTCTCCGTTGAGCTGATTCTTACATTCGTGCTCAAAGATGCCATCGCCGCTTACTGTGGAAAGCAACATCTACTCGTGCTTTAGAGGACTCTCGGACAGCCGCGCGTTGCTTAATGTTACCTCGAAGGCTTGAGAAGAAGTGAAGAAGAAGTTGATGCTTGTTGGTCACATGTACTTTATGATATTTATTGCTCAGTCTATCACACACAAAGAAAGGTAACAACAGTAAAAATAATAATAATAAAAAAAAATAAAAGATAATAAAAAAAGCTGTTCTTGCAGCTGTTTTGGGACCAGCTTGGCCATGTTCATGCCCCCCTGTGCCTGGTGTACACCAGTGCAATACCTATGGCCTATACACACACACATACTATTCACTGCATATCTGGCCCATGCACTCATAAAATGTCAATTGCACCTTGATCATTTTAATCTTGCCATTTCACACACTGTGCTTACCCGGGGTACTCCATCTACTCAGCGCCACTGGCCTGTTAAATGGTTTCTCTGCTTCTGTGTTCCTGTGTACTAATGAATTTGCAACAGAAAAACAGGGTTTTACAACTTGATATAAAGACTTGCATCCCACTGGGGCGATGCAAATTTGCACAACTGTGTACACACATGCTTTGCAGCCAATGCGGTGAAAGGTCACGGCTCAAGGAGCTTGCATCTTGTAAGGAGGTCATGGGCTCGACAATCAGAGACAAAGAACGAGAGACTGAGGAAGGTAGCGAGACAAAAGGGGAATGAGAGCATTGTTACTGTGGTCCGATGTCTATGTACAATGAGTGATTTTTTTTTTCATCGGTGAAGAGTGCACACACTGGTGAGTTAGTATCCGCCATCATATGTCTGTTGCAGTGCACCAGCGGTGTTCTAGTCGGAGACAACATGATGTCGCAGCAAATTCCAGCGGCTCCCACTTACGTCCAAGAATCTCGAAAGCCGACTGGAGCAGGTCTTGTTTTCTGGGCAGAAACGTTAAAGCTTAGTCTTTCCTGACACATCTATAGTATTTGAACAAGGTTATGTTTTGGTCTGCTGATGAGCAGCTTTCATCACAAGTAGTCTAGATGACAGGAGTCCATGAAACAGCTCAGAATGAAAGAGACCATCATTTCCAATGTGTTGCCGCAGCCACAGAAGATCGTGGCTGAACTGTTCTGAAGTAACAATAAAAATAATAATAAAAAGTCGAAACCAGACACACGTGTAAGTCAAAATAGTCCACATTTTCTAGAAAAAACAGAAAAAAAAGACGGTCTCTTTTGTACAGTGTCATTGTCAGGAAATGGAGCCGTAATGGGGGACAGAAGGTAATGCATGCATATACCCTATTTGTAAAATGACTTGATTATTGTACAGGTTGACTTGTCAGGCAGCAGATCGTGTCCCAAGAGCCCGACTCACTGGTAATATAGCCTGATCCCAAATCTCATCGATGCTCAGTTTTTCCTCCTCCTCCTTATCTCCAGGTAATGGCCATACTTAGCACTTTAAAAAAAAAAAAAAAACGGTACTATGTCTATATATCCACTTAGATTTGTCGTTAAGAGCTGTACTAAATGTCTGGAGAAAGTTTAGTCCTACCTTGTGCAGAACAAGGCTGGCTAACTTCTAGAGCTGGAATGGGGTAGGTAATCAACTATGCTTGTAATTTAATGCCATATGTTGTGGCACAGCAGGTGTGTCTAACACTCCCAGCTCACAGATACACCTCCCGTCTCGTCAGAGTACCACAGGATGTGGGCTTATACTCCCCAGTAGGTGCCAGAGGGATCTCCTCAGTGGGGTGGCCCAGTGTCTCCTCCCCACCTCCAGGCGAGCCGTAGGAAGGCGAGCCAAACGCCTCGTAGGAGGAGGAGGAAGAAGCCATCTTCTTGTTGAGCAGGTTGCGATTGCGGTCGCCCATCATGTGAGCGGCGGTGGGGTCTCCGTTGGCCATGGCGGCCATGGCGAGGGTCTCTTGACTGCTGGGCTGCTCGGCGCCACTGCTGCTGCCACTGCTGTTACCGCTCATGAAAGTGGAAAGCTTTGGTTGTTGGGGGGTGGTGGTTGACTTGGATGGCCGTCGCTCTGGCGACGTACGCACAGGCATCCAGCAGGAGTCCGAGTGGCCGTACTCGTCACATTCCCGGGTGCACTTGCCAGTCATGGCTACGTCAGGCAAGGGCCGGGAGTCTAGAGGAAGCAGAATAGGAAAAAGAGAACATATGTTAGTGATATTGCTTGTTCCACAAAAACTGGATATTATATGACAAACTAATATTTTTGGCTAAAGAAAATTCCTAACACTAGGTGTGGAATGTGTCAAATGCAGTGAGATTGCTTGTTATGAATAATTCCTTTAGATGCGTGAATCTATATTTCTCTGCAAAGATGACATCATCGCATCTGAATGTTAAAGGTGAAGGTAAAAAATCAATACTTAAAAAAAAAATAAAAAAAACTTGCCACGATGGTTATCAGGCACCTCATGCCTGACCCCCCCCCAGCCCCCCAACCCCCCCGCTCGTGGATAGAATTAAGCTTGTGTAAATAAAATTACACTTATTTTCATGCATACCACGTGACAGAAACGGTAACAGAAAACAGCAATGAAAGGAAGACGCCACTGGCTTCGACAACAGCCTCAAACTAAAAGGAAAAGAGTGGAGTGAATCGGAGTTGAAATAATGTCATGCTTCAAAACGTGTTTGTGCTGAGAGGGGGAGGAGGAAGGAGGGAGGGGGGCACAGGGAGGGGAGGGAGTGTGGGAGCAATGGAGAGAGAGAAGGGAAGAGGTCAGTTTGCGTCTTTTAAGTTTGCCTGATCTAAATTTTAAGCTGCACAAATAGTCCTGCTATGTGTGTTCGTGTGTGTGTGTGTGTGTGTGTGTGTGTGTGACCTTTCATTGC
>CAAKHG010002698.1:0-13130 GCA_901007715.1 Dactylopterus volitans
TGTGTTTAACCACAAATAGATTTACCACAAATATAATGTTATGAATTGATTTGGAACTTTTGGGGGGCAATTCCAGACAGGATCTAAATAATTCAATCACCTTGAATTTCTTCTGGTAGGATTTATAGACTGACGCCTGAGCCTGCAGCTCATCTATGGAAATCTGGATCTCCCCCAGCAGCAGATGCAATTGGGAGGAATCTGCGTTAATGTCTAGGATTTGTGGATGCTACACATGGAAGACAAGTTTCAATGGAGCGGAGACATGAGTGGACAAATGTTGAATTGCAACACTCACCATGAAAAACACCCTGCAACCTTATCCATATACTGTATTATTGTTATAAGTGAACAAAATCGAGGACATCTACAGTATTATTTCTATTAACATCAAATTGATATACAAAAATGTATTCAGATTCTGAACATACCTGTGACTTAAGCATGATTTTATTGACCTCACTGTTCAGTTGTTTTATGTCATTCTGCAGGGACCTGCAAAACTTGTCCATGGTGGAGTGCCTTTCTGCCACTGCCTCACTAATAATATTGTGTAATGAGTCAATGGAAGGTTGCAAGGTGGCAAAAACCACATTGTCTTCCGGTGTGGTGGGAACTGAGTACACATGTATAAGAGTGTACATTTCACATACTGCCTCCTGTTCCTCCCCCAGAACTGCAATCTGGTGAGAGGAAAAAAAAGAGGGAGAGGAAAGAATGAGTGTGGGGTTACAAAAGAGGATGGGGTAGATGTTTTTGTTTTTTTTTGGCTTTGTTACATTGAATTAATGACTGTTTCAGCTAAAAAGGTCAAACATTTACTTCTTACCCTTTCCCGTATCTCATCAAGAAATGTGACGTAGTCTGCTAACTCAGCTGTAGAAGAGGGACTGGACTCCAATTTAAACTGGGCTTCACGAGCCTCTGCAATGACAGCGTCCAACTTCTTCCTAGCCAGCTGGGTGAGGATCTCATTAACGACCTGCAACCGAGGTTCAGAGCAGAGCAATTATTCCTTCCCTTTTTTTTCTGTAGGGTTCATGACTGTTCATGATATATTTGTAAAAGAAATGACTTCTTAAAAATATGATGCCTTCATGAGGAATTGTCATTGCGTGAATAAAAATGCAATCTTAAACTAACAAATATTACAATAGAGATATACATATGTACAGTAAACAGTGTCGTCCTAACCTCAAGACATCGGCGAGTGGATAACTCAAGGTTCTCTTTAAGTTGTGTGTTGTCAACAATTAATAATCCAAGATGCGTCCTCTGTTGGATAGCGATGGCCTGGTTATGCTGACTATTGTATAAGTCCAACACTTTTTGAAAAAAATCCAAACCTGTTAAATAAAATGGTTCAACGTAAATTAACTGTCATCATTTTTTATTACATTTTTATTCAACAGTTTCTGTGTTTGTGGACAGAGAGGCCTGGAAAGAGATAGAAAAAAAATTGTTAATCATATGCGAACATGGAGGTAAATATAGGCTTTATCTTTCCATTGTGACGTTTGGATCTCAAAATTATGAGAACAGGTCTCATAGTTGCACATAATTAAAGCAGAACAATGTTTTCTTTTCACAATTATGCAAAATGTTGAGGCTGTCATCAGTCATTGCTTCTGAAAAAAACAGAAGCATGATAGGTTACCTGCTTTATTTTTTACATTGGTTGAGACCATGGGAACTGTTCACATCACTGAGTAATGTGAATGGTATTACAACAAGTGTAGTTTTTGTAAGCTTTGAGATTAAAGCTAATTGGGTGTGACATGATAATGGTACTAATGGTAAGGTTAATTTGTTGTCAGGCATGACAATCTCTATTGTTGTGCAGTTTATGTATAACTGGGAGTGACAATACGGGAGCATTAGAAAATAGTCGGGACTTCCTGGGAAGTTCAAAGCCTGGATAAACCAGCACGGCATCCTGCCTCGTCTCCTCCGGCCACTGCTGTTGAATGAATTCCAAAGGACCATCGTGGAGGGTTTTGAGAGGAAGATCAGCTGGTCCCTGTGCAGGTGGCTAGGCCTGCCACAGAGCCTAAGCAATATTGCTTTGTTTTGGCACAACACCAAGCTGCAGCTTCCTTTCAGCAGTCTCGCGGAGGAGTTCAAGATTTCCCGGGCCAGAGAAGTCCTGATCTACAGAGATTCTGCTGACGGAAAAGTGTCTTCAGCGGGTGTGGAGGTCAGAACAGGAAGGAAGTGGCGTGCCCTACCCAGAATGCAGTGGAGCGGGCAGAGGCGAGGCTGTGGCACAGCACCTTGGTGGGAACCATGGCTACAGGTCGGGCTGGGCTTGGTAGCAACCCAAAGCCATGCTACACCAGAGCCAGAGGAAAGGAAAGGAAAGGCGGAAGCTCATCCAGGAGGTTTGTGCCGAGGTGGAGGAGGCTCACTTCAGCAAAGTGGTGGGAATGAGCAAGCACGGGGCCTGGACCAAATGGGAGCACACACTTGGCCGCAAGATCACCTGAACCGAACTCTGGAAGGCGGAGCCACACCAGTTCAAGTTCTTGGTCCAATCAGTCTACACTGTCCTCCCAAGCCCTGCTAACCTGTTCACCTGGGGCCTGACAGACTTCCCTGTGTGTCAGCTCTCTCAGAAAAGAGGATCATTAGAGCACATCCTCAGCTGTTGCTCAAAGGCCTTGGGAGATGGCAGGTATTGGTGGTGCCATGACCAGGTCCTGTGGGCAATAGCAGACGCCATCTGTACTGGCATTAACATCAGTAAGCGGCAACAACCAAGAGGAGCCAGCAAGTAGGTGGTCCTCCTTGAGCTAGCGGTCCCCTGGGAGGACAGAATGGAGGAAGCACAGGAGAGGAAGAGGGCCAAACTTGCCAATCTTGTGGCAGAGTGCCGGAGGATTGGGTGGAAGGCACGCTGTGAGCCCATTGAGGTGGGCTGCAGGGGTTTCGCGGGAGATCCCGGGAGAATCACTGAAGATGTGTCCAGGTTGCACCGTGAGGTGTATGACAGTACTGGGATGCCTCATGACCTTTGACTTTGACCTTTGGTCCCCCACCCAACTGTAAGGTTAATCAGTTCATCTTTGAGTCAAAACGGATGTTGTCAAGTTTGAAGACAATCCGGTAAGGTGTTATTGGGACACTGAATTCACAACAATGGGATGGACATGAGGTCCACTGATCTTGACCGTTGACTGCAGAAATTTAGTCAGTTTAGCTTAAGGAGAGTTGATATCCCTGCCAAATTGAACAAAATCCCCCAATGCATTCCTGAGATATCATTCACGAGAGAAATAGACAACACCCTGAAAACACACTTCCAACCACAGCTGCCACTGTCACAGCAAACATAAAAAATCATAATATAAGCAGCACTGTGTGCTTTGAAAGTCATGTGTTACATGTCACGTGCTTATTTTAATACATCTACTTAATTTGATACATCACCATGATCATGTTGACGTAGCGCATTCAGATCCAGATGTTCATTCTCCTTGTAGAACAGCCGAAAATGCTCAAAGATGTATGAGTACACTTTTGCAGCATCAAAGGCAGATTTGATTGATTCCTAAGACGGAAAACAAGTCAGATATTCCATATACACAGTATGTAATGTAAATTCATTATTTAAGTGTAACTTCCAAAGATATAAAACAAAACAAGCCAAAACTGACCTTGATATTTTGGATGATACTTTGAAGGTGGTCATCATTCTCTAAATAATATCCCAAACTGAGGCCATCTTTAGATTGATTTTCCCATTGCTAAAACAAGCAACACACACACACAAAATCACAAATTCAATCTCACAGAATATTCATAATATAATAATTTAATATTATGATAAATAAAGACATAAGGTAGTCTGTTTTTCTTCACTACCTTATGCTCTTCAAGCTCTTTCAATGAATCTAAATCAGGATCTGCTGCAAGCGCATCAACTGACATTACTGTCCCCTTGAACTGCTCAATAACCTTGGCAATAATCTCCTGTTGGAATTAGCAAATTTATTGATAAACTCAAACACATTATGGTTATGTGCATAGTGTAAATGTGTAATAAATTAATAATCAATAAGTGCAATTAACCTGAAAGTTCTCCTCAGAGGGTTTGTAGAACAATGCATTTGTGTCCAGCATCAGCTCAGACATGAACATAGGTTGGCTAGTGGTAGTTTCTGACTCCACATGCTAAGTAAGACATAAATATAACACAAACTTGACATTGGTCTGTGAATACTTGAGAACTTAATTAGTGTAGATACTAATTGTAGTGGCTTTGTTCTCAGTAGCGCTGAAGTAAATCCTTACCTTTTTATCCATCTCTCCCTCAGCAGAGGCTGCAGTTGTCTCAAGGTGCTGGGCCCAGCTTTGAATAACAATATGGCTGGGTGTTCTACCTATCTGCTCCTGGAAAACATTCAGTAATTTGGCCGCTGCGTTCACCACCATCTTATGCAAGGTGTTGGTGATAAAATAGTCAATAAGACGGATGAAGCTGGGTAGGTGTGAAACACAAGAAGTGTTGGGCTGGGTTAATGTAACACGTGCTTGAATACTGATCTCAAATGCATTTTGGCTTGTTATAGTGTGAAAAGCACATATGTGGATTTTTAATGTAGAGCAGTGTGTGATAGAAAGCAGAATAAAAAGACCAAGAGAACTGCCCACCAGATGAGGCGTTTTGAGAGCGAAGTCTTGTTGATCTCCAGAATTTTTGTTGAGGTCTGATCATCTGTGACAAACACAAGTGTGTTAGCAGCTGTGTTTTATGGATTTACAATAAAATGTGGTTATAGAGGCAACAGGTACACACTTGAGGAATTTGATTTGGTCTGATGTTGCAACAGATAGTTGTGACAGGCACAAGTTGTCACCTCCTTTACCAGGTCTTGAAACTTTGCCAGGTCTCTCAATACCTGATAAGAGACGTAGGCACACAAGACACAATGTTTGTAAGAACATTTGTAGTTTCCTTTACTCATTGAAACATTTTGACTGATGTTTACATGAATTAACAGTTGCACCTCTTGAAGTTTTTCCAACTGAGCATCCTGAAACTCCTGCAGCGTGTAAGTGTGTTTCTTCTCAATGTGACACAGGCCTGTGTCACTAATTTGGAAACACATTTTGCTGATATCTATCAGTGCTGGGCTTAGAGACTGGGTGATACAGACATAAGGGTAGTGACAATACAAGATCCAAACTACGTAGTCATAAATCAAAAGCATGATTTCAGTATTTTGCATGCATTTTTATGATCAGAAATGCTACACACTCACATACCTGATTAACATGGAACAAACGACTTTGGAGGGCCTCTCTAGCCACATGTATCTTCCAGGAGCGAACCTTTCTTTGCCAGATGTAGAAAGCTTTCCACTTTTTGTAGCGAGCAAAGAAGGGGATGCGCATAAGCTTGCAGTGGTAATCATACTCTTTTTCCCAACGCTCAAGGGTTACAAAATCAACTTCGTCCTTACAAACCGATGTCACACCTCCATGGCCAATCATTATGCAGTTATCCTTACTGTACTTGAAAAGTTGAACCTCAGAGGAAGTGTCAAGCTTTCCGTCTCGCTTAATGGAGAAGGGCCATCTGGGGGGACAGGGCGTTGACTTTACATTCTGGGACAACCGCTCCTGTAACGGTCGTGAAGAGAAACAGGCAAAGATAAATTCCCTCCTGCAGGCAGCTCATTTAAAGGCACAAACTGAATATGAAATGAAAGCTAGAAAATCCCAGCATCAGCAAAAAACCAAAATTAAAAAAAACAATCCTGGTGCCTTTAGCCCCTCGTGTTCCAGCTGAAGGATAGTTGAAATCCATGATATTTGCAAACACAGCAAGAAAATAGGTCATGGTCAAATTTGATCTGCTAAAAAACACACGAAAATCCACTTTTCCAAGACTACTCTGACATGAACACTAACTTTTGTCATCTGTGATTTAAACTGGCGAGTGAAGTAGAATTTTTACTGGCTTTCTTGAGTCCTTTAGCATTGCTTTTATTTTAGATTTATGATTCAAGGACTAACTTCACAATATGAACACCTTTTAGAACCTCTCTTTCTTCAAGGTCACTGACCTTGGCGCTGATTCGCACTGGAGGTAGATAGACAGGCAATTGCTCATGAAGCTTCTGGGGCTGCTTTTTTCCTTGCAGTGAACGCGGCCGAGTGTCCCAGCCTGGAAAATACAGCCTCTCCTTGATTTTTAAATGTTCATCCGGGGGTATTTTCCGGGTTACTCGTCTCTTCAGCACAGCCTAGATGGGAAGAAACTGACATCTACAACTGGCCTATGTACTGTATGTGTAACATCGCTAAAATTGAATTAACACTAACATGGTATTTACATTTGGGTTTGGTCAAACCTGTGTATCTTTGACAAGGATTGGAGGCCGCGGTAGGGTAGTGGAACTCTGTAGTTCAGGGAGCTTTTGCACTCGGTCTGGGACAGAATGCCGTGTGGAGTTAAGGGTTATTACCACAGGTATAATGTAGTTTTCTTACCACAGAACTCCTCCGAATTTACTGAAAAAAGTTTGACCTCTTGAACATATCCAAGTACAAAATTTAGTTAAATGTACAAATGATAATGTAAATGTTTCTTATCACTGGACATGTAAATGCAATTGAACATTCTCATTTACACATGTGACAGTTACAGTTTTCAACTTTTCATATGTTTGCACTGCATTCATTTTTTTTAACACACGCACACACACAAAAAAAAAAAAACTAAGTGAGGATTGATTATACTTTGCAATGCCCCAACGTCAGTCAAATTTAATAAAAGTCATAGAGGTCCCTCATTTTAAAGGTAAGAGCAAACACACGATACTTAGAAATAATATGACATGTTTCTGCTGAGTTACTCTGCACCGCTGTTTGTTTTAAAGCCTGCTTTCTTCACTCACCAAAATCTAATAACATATTGACGGAGGAAATACAACAAGTAACTGCGCGTAAAATTGGCTGAGACCTGGAGCGTCGTTAAATCCGGACTCGTTTCCGCTGCTCTGGCCACAGCGCCTCGTTGAGGTCCCGGGGGGTGCGGAGGCCATGGTGGGTCACGTTGTTCTCACACGCTCTGGAAGTAGGGAGAAGGAAGTAACCAGTAACGGTAACGACAGTAAAAAATAGCAACAGGTAATGACAAACGGTTTACCATTTCTAACTAAATGCTAGGTACTTTTGCAAACCCTCTGCACACATTTAAGTTTTCCTCATTTGCGTGCTGAATACTCTGGCTTAGTCTGGACCCCGATTGCCTCGTTAATTATGCTAACGTACATATATGTTGAGGGCGAGTTGGCAAACATTTTTACAGCTTTCAACAAATAGGAACATTTATGTACGCGTGAGAAAATGTTACAAGCTTTCCGTCAAATACTTACCTCGGGTATGTTTTGAATAGAGGTTTACAGTTGCCTAGCAACAAACCGCTTTCCCAGCATGCAGCGTCGTCAAACACAGTCACAGTCACGTTGCCGTTTTTTTTCTTTTTGAGTGGATTGTAATTGGAGATGTTTCATCCATAGGCATTCCACCGAGAGGTTTCATCCATAGCGAGTATATGAAAAGGTTTCATCAATGTGATCATTGACTGGACTTTTGAGTGGACTCCAGCACTGAGCGGCCACACTCTTAGACAAAATGTTTCACGGTGGAGCGTGGGGGCGGCGAGCAGCAGCAGTGCTGTGCTCGGGGATCATCTAACCCCCCCATCATCTAACCCCACATTTCAGCCCTTAGGTGCCGAGTGCAAGGAAGCGAGGAAGCCAGTGTGTCTCATTTTTAAAGTCTTTGGTATGACTCGATTGGGGTTCGATCCCACGATCGAGTCATCCAGTCTCAAAGCGGAAGATTGCGGGATCGAACCCCGATCGAGTCGAGTCATCTGTGTGGAATTTTGTCACTATCAGCCCATCACATTTAACCGCATTCTTAAACATTATCCAAAGTAAAATTCAAGCACCTTTCTAGCACTTTCAAGGTGCATCTTCGAGATTTTCAAGAATTTTCCAGCTGTAATGTACATAGTCACAGTATGCACTACGGTGGCCCACAAGGGCCAAACGCACTGGAACGGCCTAATACGTCTCAGTTAAGGAAAACAGCTTCAAGTACAGAAACGATTCAAATTCACAATCTCAAACACAAGTCTAAACGAGCTACAGAAAGAGGAACGTGGTGCAAATGGAAAAAAAACGTGCTGCAAAAAAACAAAGACAAATGCAGCATCAGCAAACGTGCTGCAAATAGAGAAACGATGCAAAGCGCAAAAACGATACAAACCAAGAAATCATCTTCGAAAGAAAAACGCTTCATAACCGGTCACTAAAAAAGAAGACTGACTGAACCGCGGTGTTTCAACATACAGCGGGAACGGTGACTTTTATTTGATTATATTTATATGTTATGTTTATATCACTGTACAACGCTGCACATTGCATGACTTTTTTTTATTGGATTTTACACCAGATGATACAAGGCTGCACATTTGCATGTAGATGAGCCTGCTGATTATTAGAGATTGATATAAATCACCTGTTATAATAGTACATTAAAAAAGACCTCTTATCATTATAACATCCAGTGCTGCACATTATGTGTTATGCTTGTTAAACAAATGATGATGCTGCATTTGTCTTTGTTTTTTGCAGCACATTTTTTCATTTGCACCACGCTCCTCTTTTTGTACCTTGTTTAGACTTGTGTTTGAGTTTGTTCATTTGAATCGTTTTTGTACTTGAAGCTGTTTTCCTTAACTGAGACGAATTGGGCCGTTGCAGTGCGTCTGGCCCTTGTCAGCCACCGTAATATATATATATACTTAACATGATTATTTTACTTCGTCATATTGAATCAGATGTTATTATTTTATGAACAACCATCAAAAATAAAATAAATTGAGCCATCATTTGGCAACCTATATAACCTGGCTAAGCCAATAAAAAAAACAACTAAACAAATTACTTTTCAGCAAATTATTTATGGACCATGTGAAAAAATGTGCGGTATTGAAGTTCGGCATTAAAGTGGACTGACATTTAAATAACATGTAAAAAATACCCTGCATATAAACACAAATCAACTTGAGTTGTCAAAGAAAACAATGCAACAAAATATTGAGGCCAAGCCAGAGTACTTTGACTGGTTTGCAATCAATCATATAACATACATGAGTACATATAGAAAACACCAAAATGCACATTAAATTAATACTGTCCATACTGTATACTTTATAAACTCAAATTGCGAGTTACGTAAGATTAACTCAGCAATTGTTCACATCAAAACAAGTGTACATTAGCTCCTTGATAAAACAAACAAAAACTGCATTGAATCATTCAAGGTGAGGCCAAATGACAAGGTTGCTTAGGAAAGTGTCCTTCAGTGCCTTGAGTTTGTCAGTTAGCCGTCTCTCCAAAATCTCCATACTTCCTTCCTTTTCCTTCTCAGCTCTTTAAAGGCCATTGGACTATGAAGTCAGGCTCATTTCCGTTGTGACAAAGCTTTTTCTACATTGTGTTCAGCAGACTTCAGAAGGACTCATTCTCATCTTTTTAGCATCTACCTGTTATCTCACCTGTTAGTCCATATCCTCTTCTGCGTCTTCCTCTCATCTTTATACATCTTTGAAAGGGTCAACTAAGAACTGCATACGAATGCTCAAAATCGTCATAAATGTGTATTGCATGATCTACAAGAGGAAAATATATTTAAAAATACATGCAATGTGTGCTTAACATTGCATATTTGAGGAGCTTGCTTTATATTATTAGTATTAATATGCAAACATACCATACAATCAGTATAAGTGAACAACCTTAGCAAACGTGATCAAATTCTTCATTCACAATTATTACATGTGAACAAGCGAATGTCTAATTACAACACTGAGTGCTTATCTAGCAAAAGGACTGCAACTGTTACACAAAGGCTCACAGAGGTGCACTCTTTGCCTGGTCTATCAAACTTGATGCCCCCATATCATTTAGAACGCAATTTCTCTAGCTAGCAATTAGGTTAAACAGTTGTAGCTATCGTTTAATTAACCTGATATGAAATTGCCTATTACAGCTTACCTTTTATCCAGCTTGTCAGTGCAGACTTTGTCATTGTAAACAGTCGCAGTTCCTTTTTGCAAACTTTACAGGCTACACGTAGCGTCGATCCTTTTCTTAGCCACGGTTTATGTTAGTTGTCCTCTAGCTTAAATTTCAAGCATTTACAAGGATTTCCCACACCTGTACGAACCCTGATTGAATTAGTGCCGAGAATGTGTTTTGTGACATCCTGTAACATGACTGTGCATATTCTCATTCATCCAGTTTATAGGTAGAGGTATCTCAAGAAACTGAATCAGATCAACTGGACTTGGTTATGTGTCTGGAAGACATTTCACCCTTTATCCAGGCGGGCTTCATCAGCTCATGCTGTTGTCAGGACTAGAAACTCATCTGACTGGTGCTGGTGGGAAGTTCTGAAATTTAAAGACCAGTGGGTGTCACCTACTGTTAGTTTTTGACAACAGGTGGACTGTGGGTATAGCTCGTTAGTGCTCCATTGTGTAACGACTGTCGTTGTAGTCGTTAGGGGAACATGTGGTCAGTTGTGAATGGCCATCATCAGAATCATTAGTGTCATCTGAAATCATTTGTGAAAGTCCATCACTCTTTGACGACTTCGTAGTCTTTTAAGCAATGATGAAGTAGGCCCACCACCTGCAGGAGAACCATATGGGTCTGGTCCAATGTGGGTCAAACGCCACTGCTGCCCCTGCGACCCACACCCGGATAAGCGGAGGAAGGCAAGACGAGACGAGAAAGGACAGTGTTATAAATGGGGGAAGTGTAGTATACCCCTCCCCTTTTTAGGGAAGGTTTTTCCACTTTGTCTTGGATGGCTTCTTTTACCCTTCTTTCAAACCATATGTCCTCTCTATCTAAAGTGTGTAGGTTGCTGTCTTGAAATGAGTGGGATGTCTCCTTAAGTTGTAAATAGACAGCTGAGTCAAGACCTGAGGAGTCTGCCCTTCTGTGTTGTGCCAAGCGTCTGTTTAAAGGCTATTTGGTTTCATCATTGTAGAGGTTTTCACACTGTTCACTGCATTGTATGGCATAAACCAGGCTGTTTGTGTGTGTGTGTGTGTGTGCGGTGTTTAGGGTGTACCTGCTTCTGTCGGAGTGTGTTGCTGGGTTTGAAGCACACAGGGATATGTTGGTTATTAAAGATCCGTCTGAGCTTCTCAGATACCCCAGCCAAGCATGCCATAACAATATTTCTGTGTTTGCCCTCTCATACCCCCTCAGGGTCAGTTTTCTTTTTAGAATGTGTGTAGTTTTCTCAAAAGTCCAGCTGGGGTAGCCACAGGTTTCGAGCCTGTGAGCTGGTGGTCTTATCAGCTGTATTGTGGGGTCCTGATAACACCAAGTTTATGTTGAAATGGATGTTGATAGTCGAAGAGTAGATACTGATCTGTATGCATGGGTTTTCTGTATACGTCAATGTGGAGGCATATTCTCTTAATGTAACCATCTCTTAATGTAACCATCTGTTAATGTAACCATCACAAACAAGAGATGCAAGTGGTTGTCACTGACATCCTCCCTGTTGATTTGAATTTGAATTGAGTTGAGTTTGATGTTTTAATCCACCCAATTAAGGTGTTCAGTGAAAGCCTGAGCCTCCTGGGTTTTGATTTTAACCCATGTGTCATCCACAAATTTGTACAAGTGGACCCATCACACAGCCATGTTTCTGTCTGTAAAAACTGTTGTGACTATTACGTGACTGTGTGTACGTCACAACACAGGTGGGTAACACCGAGGACCAACTGTTAGCAGCAGAGGACACAGACGGATCATAATCACACACAGGATTGTCAACGACTTCCGGTGTCGGAAAAACTTTCTTTCCGGCCAAATCGTTACCAAGGATGAGATGCACACCGCGCACAGGCAAATGTGCACGTGTGGCAATCACTACTGGACCCGTGACAATTTTTTTTCCGGAAGACATGAGCCAGGATTTCCACCTTACTCACCGCACACCATTGGTCCATCAGACCAGTTTGCTCACGAGCAAACTCAAAGTAAGTTTGGTTGGTGGATTTTTCATAGTCTCTGAACTTTTGGCGGGATGCCTTAAGCTCTATGGTCCTTATGCGGAGGTGCATGAGCTCAACCTCATGGTTTTTAGTTTCAACTGGAGGGCCAGCTTAGGATCCGCTGTATCCACCCACCATCGGGTCTATGCTGAGCTGAGTGGCAGCAGGAGCCTCCGCTCCTACCTCCACTCCACCACCGAGGGCTTTCGTTGTCGTGGCAGACTCCTCTCCTACTCCAAGAGGTAAACCCTCAGGAACAGCATCAGTCCTTTTTGGCTTTGGCTTAGGACGGACACCCGTCTCCACCAACTGCTCTGACAAGCAAACTTTATTTCTGCTTTGCGTGCATGCAAAGGGACAGAAATATTAAATACATTTACTAACAACAACAAATCCGCCTTTGTGCATTGATCCAACTTCTCAAGAGACGGACCATGCATTAACTCATCTATATCAAAAAGCCTGGACATCCTACACCTCCACATACAAAGAAAACCCGCTAACCAAAAGCACAAAACCACCAACCTGCCTGCCAAGCAGGCAAAAGTCGATCCCGGATGAGCCCCCAATTTATGTTACGCACCAGTCTAAGGGTCTGGTACCGTAGCATAAAAATGAGCCAAAAACTAACAATGCTGGTAACAAAGGTGAGCTTTATTCACCACATATAATATACAACAACCTTTACAGAAAAAAAGTAGCTTATCGTCAGGGTGAACCCAGGCCAAAAAAACAGACTATCTTCCGCCGAAAACCAGCTAAACCCTAAATAAATGAAAAGAAACATAAATACATCAACTAAACCTATCTCCCTATGCTAACCAAAAACAGGAGAAAACAGTTCAAAATAAACTGCAGTTCATCCCTACCGCTTCATGCTGTACAATATATTTACACGTGAAATTTAACTACAGAAAAAACTTAAAAATACCTTACCGCAAATACTAAACACTAGTTGGCAGTTGGCAGTTTAAAAAGCCATGCCCCCCCCCCCCCCCCCCCCCCCCCCCCCCCCCCCCCTTCCTCC
>CAAKHG010002698.1:20442-30520 GCA_901007715.1 Dactylopterus volitans
CCTCAGTGAGATATATATATATATATATATATATATATATATATATATATATATATATATATATATATATATATATATATATATATATATATATATATTTTTTTTTTTTACAGGTATCTCAGATATCTACTCGATCAGTAATTATGCCATTGTTATCCAAAAATGTTTTGATTTCTGTACATCTATTATGTATGTGTCCATCCTGGGAGAGAGATTCTACTCTGTAGCTCTTACTGGGGTTTCTAAGTCTTTATTCCCCTGTTGAAAGTTTTTTCGTCACACAGTTTTCCCGAATTATAATCAATTTACAGTTTCTATTGATTGTAAAGACTGAGACAATGACATTTGTGATTCTAGGCTTTACCAATAAAAATGGCTTGGCTTGGCCTATGATCACTAAAATCTGATCAGTAATTCCTTTAGCCCAAGTTGACATCTGTACAAAATTTGAAGATTCTCTCTGAAATATTACGATCAAAAGAATGGGATGGATGTATTGACGAGTAGACTTCTAGGTAACCAGAAGATATAATGCTAAGGCTGTTGGCTGTGTAGAGGTATTAAAATGATAAAGGGACTATTTCCTGCGCTAAATTATTGAACCACAGGATCAAACACTATACTGTATGAACTCAGAGGGTAGCTTTAGCAGCTTACTCCAGCTTGTGTGGTTTCATTGAAATGTCCAAAGGTAACCTCAATTCCAATATATATTTTTGATAGACTGGATAAATTATTTTTCAAACTCATAGAGCGAAAAAACGACCACGAATTATACTTAAAACTTAGCAAGATATCCAAGACAAATAGAAGCTTTAACGTTCAAAATATAGACCATTATTTTCAAAGACATTGATAGTGTGGGTTTTGAATGCCAAACACACACAATGGCTTGAAAACACATATGCCCAGAGCCCCATGTAAACCCCACCATTTTTGGATGCCCCTGTAAAAGAGCACACAGATTGGACCTCTTAAAACCTTGAATAATGTCATGGAGGAGGTAATGTAATTATTAACAAGCACAGAATTTATGAAGACCTTTGCAGCCAACAATTCAGATATTGGCTTTAGAAAGTGGTTGGAACGCAAAATGGTTTAGCTGTGTTGTACAATTTTTGATGAACAATAAATTAAAAAATGAAGCTAAAAAAAGATAACCTTCTCTAGTTCTTCTTCCACAGCTTTTCTCTCTCGCAGGGACCTTTCAATCTGAGATTCTTTATCTGCACACTCCTGAAAGAGATATGAGAGAAAATAGGTAGAGTCAGAGGAGCTCTAGGCAGACAGGTACAGACTGAAAAATGATTTAATGTGATGCTGAAAGTAATTTGTCATTTGTGGGGTATATTCTTACAAGCTGCAACGCAGACAGCTCCTCAGCCATACGATGGACTTGAATGTTGCACTGTTTGCGCACGTTATCCACCTATTAAAGATAAAGTCCAACATACCAATTTCCATTTGGGTCATGAGAGGATGAGTGCTTTGTGTTTTGCTTTGATTTCAATAGACAGGTAATTTTATTGGACAAAAAAACAAATTTCTTAATTTGCCAAATTAACTCTGCTGCTCAAGTTTAACCGTGGGGAGCTTTAACATCCAAGCCATTTTCTGGGCACCTGGACTTATTCTTTTATTTTGGCTGTAAAACCGTCAAAAAAGGTGCAATTTATGTGAGCTTTTAAGCCTTTTTCCAAGACACCTTGAACTTTCAATATCTGGCATGTATTTAATATTACTGTGTGTTTTGACAGAGTAATAACTGTTTGGGGGGTGGGGCAGAAACGGAATTAGGTTTTTCAGTTTTTTTAATAAAAAAGGAACTCTGAAATGTCATTCAAAAGTATTTACAAGTTCAGATTGAAATTTGAAGTGTTATATATATCTCCAAGAAAGACGGCAAGTCTCTGCCTTTCAGTTTTTAAATGGCCAGTTTAGTCTTCAGAGTGTCCAGGCGATTTTCAGCCTTGGTGGTTTTTCCTTGAAGTTCTTTCTCTCATCTGCAGACACAGGCCCTCTTTAACCTCCTCACACTGCCAGAGTTCATTCTCACAATAACAGAAACATAGGACAAATATTAGTGCATCATCCCATAGAATATTTTTACATCAGATGAAATGCAGGATGAAAAATACAACAGCATTAAAATAAAGTTTTGAGTTATAACACATGTAAATTTATGTTTCTTTAGCCCCGGATACTTCAACTTCAGAAGAAATATAATAGAACTGTACATTCATGAGCCATTAAAGAAATTGTAGTTTCCCATTTTCAGTTAATGCATCACAGGATCACATCACAACGTCAGTATCAATCAGAGAGAGGGATTGCGTGAAGCATCCATGTATAATTGGCTGATCTAAACCCAAGTGTTTGCGTGCTGGATTCAGCCACAGACGTTTTGATAAGAAAATCACGGAACATGGAAACAAGTTGGTTTTTCTAACAAAATGAGGCTGACTTGGCTGAGGCTCAAGCCTCCGGGGAGCATCCACCAGAAACAGGTCAATGAGTAATTAAAATTCTGTTTATGCCTTCAAAATTACAGTATGTGAAACATGTAGTGTTAGGGGGGCGTGCCAGCGGGGCTACGGGGCAGCCCTCCCCGGTGAAAGACACTCTTAGTCGGGCTGACTCCCATTACCCACCGTAATGCACCGCATATGAGCGCAAAGCTCTGCTTATCCAATTCCAGAAATCGTTGGAATTTTTGCAATTGGACAAACATTCGAGGAGTTACAGTGTTTCAAAGAAGGGATGCGAATTCATGTCGCCAGCAACAGGTTCGGATGTAAAAGGTTAAATTAGTCATAATCAGACTTTTGCTGTGCCCATGCTTAATTAACTGATGCAGCACATTTGGATTACAGAATCCAAAATCACCAGTCCACTTCTTCAAATCCGCTTTTCTGATGCTGAGCTAATTTTTACAATTAGGTTTTTCAATATGTCAGTCAAGTACAGGCCTTTAATACCAAAAATGTAGGCTATTAGAAAAAGCAGACAGATACAGCAAATACTAATCATGTATAATATTATAATACATTGTAATTTGTAGGGATTGCTGGCCTGCACGTTACTCTCAGTGGCATTAACATTAACTAGTGCAATGCCCGTTCAAAACATAGCTGTTGGAACAGGACTGATTAAATGTTGGTTAGACAGGGCTACCTGTGATTAGCATGAAAATAAAAGTTGTTCTTGAACTGCATTGACCTCTAGAGCACCTGTAACTTTAGTCTGACAGAATGTGTATTCCTTTATACTTTTCATCTCATAGAACTAGGTTCAATCCATTTTCACAAAAGTTAATGGATATGACCCGAATCATAAAGAATATAAAGCATTTAATGGTTGCTCATAATCTGTACACTTACACTGATGTTTGTATATTTTCCAAACATGCTCAGCCTGGAAGAAGTACCTTCATAACTAATGAAAACAGCAACATGTAGCACATGTAATGCATTATTATCAATGATTATTGTTGCTTAAGGAGAATTTAGATCATGTTTAGGCCACAGCAATACCCAATATTATTTGCAATAGTAGATTACAGGAACCAAATATTTACATGCTGCCTTCAATTAAATGTCCGAACTACATTTTGTTGGGTTTAGCTACGTTGTTATCCTATGTCACTGCGTTAAACAGTGACATAGGATAACAACGTAAGTAACTATGTGGCACGTAACATTCTACCCGTCATGTACCCGTCAAAGAAATAATTGCCCGTCATGTTCGTGAAATCAAATGACAACCCAGGCAGATGGGAGCTATCCAACCACATGTGTTGGTTTAAAATATTGATATCAATACATTTTATGACATCACTGATTATGGTGACTAATCATGGCAGCCCTTAAATACAATATTTGCTGCAAAAATGGTTTATTTAACAAATAATTGTCCTTATGTGTGAGTAATGAAGCAAACATGCAGTGGCCTGACAGGAATATGGTTATGGTGTGCATGTTTGTATATTAAAGACATTAATATCAGGGAGAGAACGTACGTGCAACTTTTTTCTGTTTGCCTGAGGATGAAATAAGGTCAATGCGTGACTCGCATATAAAAACGATTCGGGAAAGTCCATCCCTTATGTACAACTCAGAGTAGAACTCTGTAGTAGTCCTCATGTAAGCGTCTGGTCTGGCTACCAGTGTTAGCAGTTTGGGGATTAACTCTTCATTATACAGGTTTATCTAAATGCTTAATATGGTTTTAAGTGAAGATGAGGGAGAGGGGAGATTAGGGTGAGAAAATTGCCTCACTTTGTCTGCATTGTTTAGGATTAACCTCCATCTCCCAGAGAAAATTAGCTCTAGGTAAAAAGGCAAAGTCAAGAGAGGGTCTGAATTTTATAGAAAGTCTAACACATCAGCATGACTCCAAAATTACTTGCTGAATCCAGCCAATGACAAAAATAACATCTGGCGCAACAAATATACCAGCCTTCAATAGGAATTACAAGTTGAAATGCTTGATAAAGAGGGCCAATTAATAGAGCATTAATCATCCTGTCTCGTAAGGCAGAGCGAAAGAGTAATATTTTGCTATTGGCTTAGTACAGCAAGTGTTTTAACACTGGACTTAGACAACTGGCACAGTTGGAGATGCCTCTATCTGCCTAACATAGCCAGAGCCCAGTCTTTAACCAATCTGTAGGGGACAAGAAGGACACTAACCATACTTACCTGACAGTGGACAAGTTTCAATTTGGGTCCCTAACCTAACCATACATTCACTGTCACTGTCTTCCGCTTATTCCGGCTATTCCGGGTCGCGGTCGTGCTGTAGCCGATCCCAGCTGGCAATGGGCGAACGGCGGGGTACACCCTGGACGAGACGCCAGCTTATCGCAAGGCCACATGAAAGACATACAACCACTCGTACTCTCACGCTCACCTACGGGGTATTTTAGAGTAGCCAGTTAACCTCAGCATGCTTTTTGGAGGTGGGAGGAAGCCGGAGTACCCGGAGAGAACTCACGCAGACACGGGGAGAGCATAGAAAGACCCCAGTCGAACCTGCGACCTTCTTGCTATGAGGCAACGGTGCTAACCACCGCACCACCGTGTCACCCATACAGTACATCAAAAACTAAGAGAACCATTCAGTCACTTCCTACCTCTTTCCTGGTGCGGACAGCAGCATCCTGGATCAACTGTTTGATGACCTCCTTGGTCTTCTCCAGCTCCTCTGTCTTTTGTTTCTCTCTTAACAGGGCCTCAAGGGAGAAGGTAAGCTCAGGTACACATTTCAGTGGGTAAGCAATTATAGAACTGAAGGAATGTGAAGATTTGTCAGCTTCTGCACAACAGACTGATAGAAAAATGCTTAGCCATTGGAAAAGATTAAATGAAAGGGGAAAAAGATAAAATAAGACACTGAGAAAAAACAAACAAACAGATTTAGGTTACCTGATCCTTCTGTAGTGCAGCTTCTTCAGCCACTTGCATGCTCTCTCTGACTTTGGCTAGGGCCTCATACTTCTCCTCCTCTAGGGAAGTGCAGCGTGCCTGGAGCTCCCCCACCTTTCTCTCCCACACAGCTTGCTCTCTGCGAACTGCCTCTGCCTCCTGAGATGCAGCTTTCAGTCTGTGTGAGGAGCAGCAGGGAGAAACTCAAAGGATTGATGAGTGTCCTGTTTTAGTTTATTCTTTTGTTGGCTTCCTATGGATTGTTACAACAACAAATGACAAACTATTGTCATTTTTTTTTTTAATCTGATGAAAAACTTCATGTGATATGATCATATCTTGTGTTTGCAAAATACTATGCTGCAAAAAACTATGTCCTGATTCAACATCTTGATCTTCCATGATAGACTATATTTTTAAGATATAATTGACAGGGTGATATGAACATGGAAATTGGATTGCAGGTGAAGCAGCAGTCCTTGTGCTCACCTGGCCTCCAGCTGGCTTAAGGCTGCTTGAAGCTGCTGGTGTCGTCTGTCTGCTGCATCTTCTCGAGCCCGAGCCTCGACAACATCTTCCTCCTACATAAACACATAGCCTTTAGAGCAAGATTTCAAAAAACACATTTTTCCATAAAGTCCATTAATTTATTTCATGGGTCATGATTAAAAAAAATGGTGTGAATTATGTTCTCCAAAATGACACCTTAAAACTGATCAGTAATTCAACAATCGAAAAAAAACTAAAGGTTTAGAGAGATTTGAAACATTTACTTCAAGCAAGAAACTTTCAGAGTCTCAACCATAGACTATATTATATTTGGATGTCTATTTGGTGAATGTCATTTGGAACCGCTGTCTGCTCAATAGTGTTCAGGGATGGCGCTGCTGTATCAAGTTTATTACAGATGAGTATTATTAGTATTATTATCGTTAGTATTACATCTAGTGGGAACTTTCTAAAGCAAAGCTCATAAGACCTCAACAATGTATGTGAAATGTACTTTGATTCTTTTACTTTAGCCCAAGTCCTGTCTTTTAAAATACAGTCAGCAGGATTTATGACCAAAACTGCTGCCTGCCACAATCGCTTCATTTTTCAGGTTGACCATCTCTATATAATGTCTATGGTCTGAACTATCATATCAAGTAAATCTTGCAAATCTGTTGCAAATATGTTCATTTACCCGTCGCTGTATTTGGTCTTGGACGTTCTGCAGCAGTTTAGTCATCTCATCCACTTTGGCCGTGGCTGTTCTCTGCTCAGCCTTGGCCTGCCTACACAAGGGGACGAAGAGAACGAAATAGTATGAACTGATTTGGTGATTACAATGCAACTGACAGTCAACGGTTTATGTTCTCTATCATAACTCCAAAAATACGCGGAAGTGTTTTCTTCAGTCCTGCGCACTCTTCCATTTGTTCTGATGAACCCTATGGTTATATATACTAGTGCTGCACGATTAATCTAATCGCGATGACGGGCTATGCTATTATATAGCTGCATAAAGGACTGTGATTGAATTCATAAACGTGAGTGAGTGCCTGTGAACGTTACTACCTCTCTTCCAGCGCCATTGAGTAGAGAGAGTTGCGACTCTTCTCTTTCAGCTCTTATTGAGCTCTGCTCTCCTGTAGTGTGTTAAGACCGCTGATATTACACCCACAATATCCGTAGCAGTTATGTGGTAGCGTGACTATCTGGCATACCAGTCCGCACTCACTGTACTGACCCACATGGACGCCGAAGAAGAGCAGGATTGTAAGCAAGACGAGCTGGTGGCGAAAAATTGCAACGTCTGTTATATGGCGATACATTGGCTTCAGGTACGGCGATGCGGAACAGAAAGACATGTTGTGTAAAAACTATAAAGTTAAAGATGCCATGTCCCCAGGCACACCGCAAATTTGTATAAACACTTGAAATAGCACAGAGGAAAGTGTGAAGAATTTATTTTCAAAGAAAAAAAAATTTGACTGAAAACATCATCAGAATCAGAAATACTTTATTAATTCTAGAGGAAATTGTATAAATTTATTTTAAATATATATAGTATATTGTTATTATTACATTATTATTGCATATTACTTTGAAAACAGTACTGTAAAAACATCAGGTTTTGTAGTTTTTTATGCTACTTAATATTTAGATGTTCTGAGTTGATAAATACACACTTCCAAAACAATCATTATTCTCTTCATTTTCCTTGATAATAAAACAAATAGATTGGTGATACAATTTATGCATTATATTGCAATTGCAAATGGTAATATTGTCTATTATAACTGCATTCACAATTTCTTTACCAAATCGTGCAGCACTAATATATACCATTTTGTAGGATAACCCACACACTGTTTTAAACTGATGCTCAAACATGAGGGAAATCGTTGGTTAATGGGTACAAGTAACTTCAATCTTGAAACACATAGTAATCCTTAAGATAACATGTTTAAGAAGAAATACAGCCGCTGTGAATCCAGATGGTATTTAATTACCTGAGCTGGCTGTGTAGATCCTCCATCTCTGTGCTCTGCTCAGTAAGTGTCTTCAGAAATTGTTGGTTTGTCTGTATTTGGCAAGAAAGACAAAGACTGCGATTTGTGTGGCAGGGTTTGAATCTTTCACTTAAATGTAATGCACAACTACAGGCTCTTCTTAAAACTTTATCTGTCCTTTTTGAACAAATTACATGGGACATCTGTCTTTCACTCACTGCTGTAACATATAACTGCTCTCACACACAGAGACTGAAAAAGGCTACTTGTATGAAAGTCAGAGAGGGGACGCCCAAGGCTTGTCCTCTCATAAAAAATACATCAAATAGATATAATGTTACTCTCTCCTCGAACACTGTATTGTGTCCAAAGAAAGCACCAGACATATATATGTATGTTGCAACGCTGTGTGGGATTTTGTATATATAAATTTATTCTGTAAACTTGTTGTGGGACATAGTCTCCATGCAATATATTTTGAACTCAAGCGTATGTGCAGTCATTATGTGTGTATATGCATGAGAGGGAAAGAAAGAGAGAGAGAGAGAGAGAGAGAGAAAAAGAGAGGCAGGGACAGAGGGAGAGAGAACAGTAATTACCAAGCAGTTAACAATTTATAAGCAAGACTGTTCTTGCTGACTAACGGAGAGATTCAGCAACCATTTCACTTAAGTCACGAGATGAATCATGAGGGCAGGGTTAATTTTAGAGAGGTGCACAGCATTTCGATCCCACGGCTAATTAGGAGGAAATAATTCAACATGCTTTTAATTAACTGTTACTTACCAATTCCAGTTTCTGATTGACTATTTGGAGTTTGTATGAGTGCTGCTGGAACTGAACAAGCTGCTCCTGGGAGGAACAGAGAAAAGGGCATTCACTGAAAGCTAACAGCTTGTAATTGCCTCATACTTATATCATGCATTAATTGATGCCCAAAAGACCTAATTATCATAATTTGAATATTGATGACTCCATCTAGTAGTGACAGGCTAATATGTGTTATGTGCAGATTGACGTGAGAACACTATACCTTGAGCTGCTGTCTCTGGGCATCATAGATGTGGCCATCAGAGATGCTCTTCTGGTAGATTTGCTGGAGGTGGTCCAGCTCCTGAGCAGCTGTCTGCCACAGCTCCATGGCCTGCACCCGCTCCTGGACAAATACACATGAGAATGTACAGTATACATACAATGGTACATGCTCAGAGCCATCAAAAATTATTATTTATGGGAGTAGAAACACCAATACTCTTAATAAACTCAGTAGAAACTGGCTCAGTAGATATCATGTAAAAAGTTCCAACCAAGCAAAATGATTGGTCAACTTGACATTTAGAATTAGCTCAAATCAGCATGACAGCACGCCTGCCTTACTAAAATACTACTAAATATTACTAAAATATTACTCGAGGCGTTAAAAAATGTGGTGAGTCAAAGGTCATAAAATGTCACAGATTAAGCTGTTCATGCTCAGTTCAGGAGGAAAAAACTTTAACGCCACTGATGCAAAAAAGATGAAACAAAGTATTGTTCCATCATTCCATGGAGTTGTAGTATAATTTTACAAGAGTATCCAAAGTCAAGTTCACCTAATTATTAAACTAAATGACGCTACGTGAACAATGTAGCATTATTCTTGAATGACCCTAATATTCCTTAATCATATCCAATAATCATAAAACCCTAACCCATAATCAGTGCTTTTTATCATATAATCAATCCTGCCTTGGTGACCAACTACACAAGCAGGATTGTGAACTTGACATGAACTTTATTTGGCGCTCTTATTCTTGGCAACATGTTAACAACTTAAACTTAGTTTGACCAAAAACAGGCATCCTAAAACAATGATGCAAAATGGATTATTTTGTTGCAAATTTTGATTCACATAGTGGACTTAGTTTTGAAGAATACAAAAACGAAGCTCGCTGACAACCACTGAGCAATCCAGCTATTACAAAAGATGCTATTTCCACTTTTGTGTATTTTTCCTTCCCTATTCGTGACCAGACACAATAAAACATAATGGTTTAATTTAATTTAGCATGTCAAATTACATTCCCCCCTCAGTATGATGGTAGCACCACTCAGAACACATTAGCCTTTTTAACAGTGATTTACGTGAACTTTGCAAATGTAAACTTGTCCATG
>CAAKHG010002704.1:13395-24424 GCA_901007715.1 Dactylopterus volitans
TATAATTGAGCTGCAATTGTAGGAGTATACTGCATGCTAACAGAAACTCAGTCTGCAAACTTCAAATACTACATGTGGGCTCTTTAATACACCACACACACACACACACACACGCACGCACGCACGCACGCACGCACACACGCACACACACACAAATGCACACACACAGTGGAGCCAAAAGTTGTGATTGGCAGGCTATTATCTGACTGTGTGCGTTTATGTGAAAGGCCCTCCAAGAATCATCCAGTCAGAGAGGCAGCAGCGTCAGAGACAGCGGTTTTGGAGAAAAGTGGTACTCAGAGCGAGAGGAGCTCTATCAGCTAAGTGAAGGAGGAAGAGGAGTAGGTGGCCACAGGAGAGACGACTCCCTGGACAGCCTGGACTCACTGGGCTCTCAACCCCACAGCATCTCATCGGACACCACGCTTAAAGGCAGCAGTGAGGGTAGGAGGCATCACGTCTTTTCAAACACATCAGGCACATTTTGTTTATCTGACAAAACCGCTCTCCTTCATCTTTCTACCCTGTTTAAGCTGACTTACCGGCATTCAAGACCACTTAGCTTGTATTCTGTGTCATTTTAGATTGCTTCTCAGACCGAGCAGCACTCTGTGAGATTATAATATCTTTTAAATGGTTTCACGAATATCTGCGTTCCAGTTTGTCTATGCAGAACTTCAAATATTTGTGAACAGGGAAGATATGCTGCATTAGAGCCAGAAAGGTGACTCCCCCTTGTGAAAACACATAGCTATCGCCATCTAGTGGTGTCCTTTAGAAAGTGAACATTTTTGAGAGACGTCAACACCAAAGCCCAGCTGTGTTCTTGTAACATGACCAAAGTGCAGCATGCTTTGCTTTGCTGTAGTTACGATGTGGTCGGATCACCCCTCAACCCCAAAGAGCAGTGAAACATTCCACAGCCTTCCACACTAACTTGTAAATGCCGAGGTCTCTACTCCCCCCCGCGACCCTCTGTTACTCTTCCAAAGAACACACTCCCCATTGGTCCTCTTAACTCGTTCTCCATTCTCATCTCGTTTGTCCTTCCTGTTACTTCATTACAGTCATTGCCTCCTCTCTCTCATTTCCATCTCGAAATCTTGTCTCATAAACTCCTCCTGTCGTCTTCCATGCTCCAGGTTGTTGCAGTGACACTGAGGCAGACTCTGTCTTCAGGATGGCTGAGAACAAGGACTCTGTCAGTTACCGGCGGTCTGTGGTCATCACACCCAAGGTCAGCACTCAGTTTAACCAGTTCCTGCCCACTAAAGACAAACCGACAGGCTATGTGCCGGCCCCACTGAGGAAGAAACGGGCTGAGCGCAATGAGGACAACCGGAGCAGCTGGGCCAACCCCATGCACACAGAGGATGAAGGCACTCTCATCAGGTACTTCCACAATACACACTTACAGCACACTGCTTTATTTGAGGGTGCTGAGTCTCAACTTTTGCAAGAAAATATTCCCTTAATGTCTCTCTCCAGAACAAAAAGTGCAGGTTTATACCCACAACCCCCCTTGAAGTTTACGTTATGGCTGTTTTTAACTATCTCCCGTTGCTGGTCTGTCTGTGGTGCTGTTTTGTTGCCTGTGAATGCTCCGTGGTGGTATGTACCGGTGTTCTGTTTCGTTTTTCTTGTGTTGCGGAATGATGACCTCAGTGACTCAAGGTTTGCCTCTTACTGCTACCGCAACAGCGAAGGATCCCAGAGTGCATTGCCCGTGGCTCATCTGCAGTTGGCCTGCGATTATGAAAGTGGCAGCGACTCGGACGCAGACCGGCCAGACCCTGATCTTGTTCTGGATGACCTAGCCAGCAGACGCTTCCACAGCCCCTCCCCAGCAGCCCCCACTAACTTCGCTGTGCCAATCAATCCCATGGCTGGGGGAAAGGTGGCTGGGGTTCTGAGGGACCCCTTGCCTAAAGTCACCATGACCCCCAATTTTGTCCCTCAACAGAATGCGACCTTCCTCAGGTCAGAAAACATGAAGCAACAGTGTGACTTTGACATGGCTGCCTGATGAGAGAGTGCTGCTCTTACCCTCAGTAAGCGTGGTTGATTGTAACCATGAGCGGCATCTTTGGTTGTAATGTGCAAGTGCTAACAGTGTTCAGAAGTGTTCCGTTTGCTGTTGGTTTCTCTTTGAACCGTTTTGCATTTTGGCTGCTTGCCTTTGTTTTGCCCTTTCTGATTTGACTGAGTTTAGAGGCAGAATTTGAGTCCTCAAATCATTTTTTGCCTCTTTTCTAAGTTTGGCCTTCGGCTTGCATTGGTTTGCAGTTCCATCGCATCACCTCATTTGAGAGCTGTTGTGCTCGAGGAATATGCTCCTCTGCTCTCTGCGTGACTTTTGTGCTGTACTTGCTGACAGAATGGCTTTGACTCATGTTATTGGCTGTCTCTCTTGAGCAGCAGCGGCATCTACAGTGGGGAAACGCAGCCCCGCCAGCAGGGCTCCGTGAGGGTGAACCACCGCCCAGCTGTGTGTACTGACAGCCTGTTCAGGGAGATATATGATGACTCTGAGGATGAGGATGATGAGGTGGGCTATGCCGACCCCATCCAAGATGATCTCTACACCCGCAAGATGGGTGCCAAACCTCAGGCTGCTGGCACCGTATCTTATGACAAGTTCTTACCCAAGTTCTGGACGCCAGAAGAAGACTGTCAAGTACAGAAGATCAAACTGGGCTCTCAGAAAAGACCATGGTACAAGAAGATACAAGGATTCAGGTGTGTGAGGGCACTGGAATCCAGAATATGATGGAACATTTACATTCACACATAGCCTTCCTCCTCTATATAAACATACTATGCGACCATACTGTCATATTTATTCCCCATTTTTTTTGCTCAGTTTTTCCAAACTTTCCTACCTGGCACACTTGATTTATCTATCTCTGAATACCCATTGCATGTTAACTTTCCTAATTTGATGCTCTTTCACTCCCAGCATTTTTCTGTAATCTGTAACTTTCTCCCACTTACATTTCCTTCTTTTTCACAGCCACTGCCTCCTATTATTCCCTCACCCTCTGTCCTCTTCTGTCCCCTTTTCTTTACCCACCTCGCTGTCCTCAACTGTAGCCATAAGAAGTCAGGCTCTTCATCAGACGATTCAGACTGTGACATCAGTCCTTGGCTGTCCTCCGGTCGCTCTCTCTCCGGCCCCTCTCCCTCTCACTCCCACACACACGAGGCCTTGGCTCACACCACCCTTGTTCTGGGGAAAAGGTCGATACAGCTGCATGATTGTGACGATGCAGGAATGTTCTAGAGCATCCAGACTTTCTTAGGGAAATACATTTGGCTCCTGTTGAGGACGAATTTAGGATGAGCTTTTTTTCTAATACACTGATGATAAAATCCTCTTTAAAGCTATACTAGACTAACACACTACAGAGAGCAGTTTCCTTGTGCTGAGCTCAGCGGAAAATAGCATCCTATAAGACTTTTTTTCATCCCAACCAGCATCCTAGTTTTATTTCGTAGAAGCCTGACTGTAAAATCCTGATTTGATCAACATGTGTTTGACTCACATATCACCAATATGGCTGCTTGAAGTATCTTTCCCTCCTGTTCTTGATCTTCAATCCAGTTCACTTGCATGCACTCATCACCTTTCTGTCCTTTTCTCTTTTGCCTGCTCTGCAGTCCTCTTAGCCAACCACACAATCCCCCTCAACTCCCCAAGATACAGCCCCCACTGTTAGAGACCCCACCTCTGGTGTTTGCCCCAGTGGACCCCACCTCTGGTCCCAGACTGGTCAAATGTGAGAGGTGGCCCCTCCTTGGGCGCCAAGACCCTCGGGAGCCCCCAGACCCTATTGATTATGAAAGTATTTTTCCCGACCTGGAGAACGATGACATGTTTACCAGGCGTAGATTAGCCTTCCAGTCCAACACTGACCTGGCTATGATGAAGACTCAACTCTCTGCTAGACGTCGTCTCTACACATCCGAGCCACAACTCAATATCGTCACCCAGCCACACGGCCGTGACAGCAATGAAGAGGATGAGTTTCCTGATATCGAGCAGGATGACGTGGTCTATCGTAAGGAGAAAACTCAGCAGGCTCAACAACAACGGCCCCTCTCGGGTGCCCCTGACAACTATTCCCCTATGCCTATCCCAGAGCCCTGGGCTCTACCTCCTGAACTTAAGGCCAGACTCCTGTGCCCCCCATGTCCTCTGACCCAGGAAGCAGCAGCAGATAAACAGAATCAGGTTGAGAAGGAGACACGTCCAAGAACAGATGACATGCTGGTGCGGAAGCTTGGAGTTTGTTCTGATCACGGCCAGAGGTCACTGAGAGTCCCCTCAGCCAAGCAGATGACTCCCTCAGTGCCAGCTTCCTGTAGCGAAGGTGACCTGCAAAGGTGGCAGGCTATCAGAGAAGCCAGTCAACTAAAATATAAGAAAAGGCTCCTCTTGGAGAGGCTAGCTGCTCTGAGGTTGTAGCAACAGATTGCAGATTGACTGTTTGCTTTTCATCACTCCGTAGATTTATTCATATTTCATTTTTGTCTCTGTGCCATTTCAGTATTTTCTGTTTGATGTTGAAGTGGTCAACTTGGTCCAACTTGTGAAGATCCATTTGTTGGAAGTTCTCTTTAATTAGGCCGCCTGCTTTCACTGCTCCTGACACTGAACTTTTTGTTGTTTCAAATGTTTGTTGTTATCTCGAAATTTACAAACAGGACTGAGATGAAAGGCCTGTCATAAGGCCATTTAGCATGGTTGTCTGTACAAAGGCAGTGTGGTGTCCTGTAATTTTCCCCTGTGACACATGAGATATATTGCACATTTGAAATTAGATACCAGATTGCACATTAGATGTCCTGCAGTTGTGGACTTTGGCATGTGATTTATGAAAAAAAAAAAAACTGCATACAACATCCAACATCAATGACTAAAGTGTTTGGTACATCATGAGAACAGTTTAACAGAGTTGACTTCTGCATTTTACCTCTGCTTCAGAGTTCCCCCATCAGACTGAGTTTGCCTGTGAATGGAATAAAAAATTCAAGCTAAATCAAGAATAAAAGGAGATTTATTTCATTTATCTTGTGATGGAATGCGTTGAACTGGCCATTTGTTGACCCCCTGTAGCACCTACAGTGACATCAACCTGACCAAAGTACATTGACGTTGTCCTCGGAAGGGAATTTCACACTGATGTATAAAGCTCAACATTCAGCAGCATGTGAGTGTTGAAAGGTTAAAGCAGTGCAACAAAATCCTGAGGTGACATGAAAGCATATAGAAATTCCCCATAACTCCGAAAGAAGATGTTACTTGAATGGGCTCCATGGTAACCTGAGCACAAATCTGTACAACACTGTTTGCATGTGAACACACAAGCGTGCACAAAGCAACCATTTAACCTGGGTCAAGGCCATCTGGATTTACTTCACATCCATTTGATAAGCCACGTTTCCTGTGACATCATCCTCCAGACAAGGTTAGGGTTAGCCATGTTTGGGGACATGTCTGCGCACCTCCAGCTAACTGTCAGGGAAAGGAAAGATGATATTATGCTGTAAGCTTTTTATATATATATTTATACATATATAAATACACACACACACACGTATCCTCTTTAGTGTACTGTAAAAACCAGCATGTATGCGTTTACACACATTTTAAGTCCAACACCTGGCCAGTGATGAGCGGCTCTGAGAGTCGCTAATTGGCCTCAAGCAGCTCACTCTCTGGCTCGCTGTTGGAAGCCGATCTGCCAGAAATGTGTGACTCTGTGGGTTGTTGTTTTTTTTTTCCTGGTTTCCTAGACAGCGGCAAATGCGAGACAGTATCGATGGGTGAGTTGACACGGGCTCCCAGGAATGTGGCACATTTACGTTTGCGCTGGCCTCTTACAGTCACACCCCGCTGCCTCCTGCTTTTGTGCTGCTGTTCTCCCTTGCTAGCTCACTAAATGCTGACACATGACATGGTGTGTTGTATGGCACACGGCCAAGTTCGGGAGGTGCAGGGATGGGGAGGGGGGTGTTGTCGCTCACAAAGGTCAATTGACAAAGCGGCAAAGTGAAAAGACAGATACAATAGCAATACGCTGGGTCATCTACCTTAACTGCCGCGTGTCCCTGTGAGAGTTATGACAGAGCAAGGGTCTAAACGCTCGTCATGCTGCTGATGGTAGATGTAGTATAGTAGAACTTCCAACAGGTTTTTTTTACAGGTAAGTAAAAACAATGCGTGCATTTTCACCATAGCTTTGAGCTTTGAACAATTTTTCTTTTATGCATGATGTGGAGGGCTGTGATATACTGTATGTTACTAACTCACAGAGCTAAACCACAGCTGTTTTCTTTGTTAAATTTTTGGGGGTTTTGGGGTTTTTTTTGGGGAGAGGGATGGGCGGGGGTACTTACATGCTGTGTTTGCATGTGTTTAATTTTTACATCTCTGCTAAATATGTACATGTGTGATAAAAAGTTTAATGTATTTTGAACTTAACACAACGGTAATAAACAGCACATGTCTACTTGGATTGGAATTTATTTAACTTTGGTGTTTTCATCCTGTTTTTTTTTTTGTTTTTTTGTTTTTTAAAGACTCTTCAAGGATGCAAACAGAACATCTCATCTACCTCTAACTTGAGCTGCAGCTGATGCCTCCCGAGTTTTGTTTTGTTTTGTTTTTTTTAATGTTTTTTGACTTTCTTTCCACAGGAGCAAATCAACAAGCGACATCCAGGTTACCCCTGGTGTCCTCCGTCAGATTCACATGGAAGAGCTGCAAAAGCATCGTGAGCAGATCAAGCAGAGTGAGGATAAGTGGCAGGATGTGAGTATAACAGCGATGCTGGAGGACATCTGTGTGTTTCTCACCATTCTTGCTGTACAAATTTTATTCAAGCCGTCTCTTGCGAGAGATAAGTTATGATGTACAGGAAGAATACTTTAACTCCCCAGCACATATAAAGCTGAAGTGCAATGAGAGCACAGGATCGGGGGGCGCTGCGATGTTGGAGTGGCCGTCAGGAGAGCAGGTGGCCTAGTGCAGCCGGTGGCGGCAGATGAAAAGAGCTGTTCACATAGAAGCCAGAGACAGAAGCAGGCGCTGATTGGCGCAGCACTGCCCTCTGGCTATGGACTGTCCTCATTTCCAAATCACAATGTTTCCACAAACTATAAATACTTAACAGGGTGATTAGGGAAATGTTGCAATGTGATTCAAGTAAAATTCAAGCTTCAACTTATTTGTGGAAAATGATATTCAAATTGCAGAGGAGCCTCATTGCCATTAATCCATCATTTTTTGGTTGAAAAGTAACATTATTGACACAGTGGTATCCGTCAGCAGTCTGCTTGGTGTCATGGCAAAATAATGAAGTCTTAAAGCGGCATTTAGGTCACATAGTCCCAAATACACAGGGGAGGTGAGCCGGGAGGAGCCTAAAGTACACAAATAGAACACCTTCACATGTAGCCTTTTTTCATTTTCGCTCCTTTTGCACTTCACATCTACTGGACAGTCATTTCAACACAAGCAGTATCTTTTGTTTCTCTTTCATTTCTCTTTTTTTGTCAATGAAATGATGCATGAGGTGATGTTAGCTTCCCTTTGGTGCAGGACCTGAGCAAATGGAAGAGCCGACGCAGGAGTGTCAACTCTGATATAGTGAAGAAGAAAGAGGAGCGGGAGAAGATAGAGCAGATCACGTACGGCGACCACAGAAGGTCCAAGACCTTCAAGGAAATGCGAGAGGACAGGTAAGGGAACACACACCTGATCTTGTTCAAGAATAATGTACTTGCTTTGATAAGGTGCAAATAAAATAAATGGCACTACTGTTAGTTTGATGTTACAGAGTTGCTATTTTTATGTGTCATCTTGGTTTTTGCTTGAAAGCACCATAAACTGATATTGTTTTCCTCTTGTACTCAATTTTTTTTTACCCTCGGAGGAGGATCCTTTGCTTTTCTTGAGAAGGTAATAGAATGAAAGGCGTGCACAAAACCCTCTGCAGCATTGAATACAGAGACTGCAGGATTACGGGAGTGAATGAGGAGGCTCTGTAATTGTGCCTTTAGTCAGTGTGAAAGTGTAATCCAATCATGGTTTACAATCTGCTTCCCCGTTTTGCCCCTCCCCTTTCTGCCCTCCTCTTTTTATCCCGTGCTTTTCTTTCTTCTCCCCTCCCTGTCATTCAAACACACCCTCATTTCCAACCCTTTTTACTTGTATTGCTTCCTTCTCTGTCCTTGCCTTTTAATTTACTCATCACTTTTCCAATTTACGTCTTTATGCCTTCCACCTTCTCCCTCTATGTTGCGTCAGCAGAGACGATAGAAGACAAAGCAGCATCGGCAGTCGTCTTGGGTCTCTCTACTTTGATGACGACGAGGACGTTTTTTCGAAACCCGCCACCTCTCGTACCAGAGCCCTTCCTACCAGGAGCTACAGTGTTGACACTCCCTACCACTCCTCTCACCCCCCTGAGTACTCGCAGGTGGATAACCAACCCCCTGCACCAGCCCCATCTACTGGCAGAGCCACTTTCCCTGTTATTTCACAGGAAGCTGACGTGGAAACTCCTGCAGGCAGCAAAATTGCAAACACCATCACTCCCAGCAGCCGTAGCTCCCTCCACGGACCCCAGTCTCCAACTGCTTCACCCTTCCAGAAGAGTCCCGCTTCAGAAAACAGCAGCACAGCCAAGACAGAGGAGCCCTCATCCGAAGTCTCCTCTCTTAGTTCCATACAAAAGGTGCCAGAGCCAAAGCGCCCACTGGTGGGCACACAGACTGAGGTGGAGACCCCCTCCACTGGATCCATGTACAAACAACCACAGCATAGTTCAATGGAACCTAAGCCTCCAGGGGTGTCTCAGGTTTCTGCCTCCCTACCCAGGAGCTACCAGAGATCAGATAGCGCACGTCTATCCTCAGTAGTCACGCCAAGGCCCTTTGGGACCCATTCGTCCCGTATCACCTCACTTCCTCGAGCTTCTACAGTGAGTGCGAGTCCATTCTCTACAAAATATACAGTGGTGGGCATCAGAGGGCAGGAGATGTTTGTTTAGCAGTAAGAACTGCTAGCAACATTGGTCATATACATCCGAATTTCCAGTGCAAATGGATTAAGTTGGTGTTTTAGAATGCTAAGTCAACTAAAAGAGTGGCTATTTTCACATTCTTTGCAGCTGTAGTAGATGTGAAAATGCACTATGTCTACTTCAGGGAGTTAGCCAGTCAGAAGTTGAGTTTCACATACTTTTAAAACAGTTGACAAAACATGCATCATCTGTTTACATCTATTCTAATATCTGACTATAACAGATTATTTTGTATAAAAAAAATTAAAAAAAAAAAAAAAAAGCTCATTGTCAATCATCTAACGACCTATTCTTTGCTACTCTGCATCTCTGCCGGATAGTTGGACGACTCCAACAAGCGTATCAACGGCGACGTTTCCAAGAAATCATCAGTGCCAAGCCGTTATCATCAGTTCATGACCTCTGAGGACGAGGCTCGCTCCCAGTCAAGCTCCGCCCACAGCAGCGAGGAGGAAGAGGAGGAGGAGGAAGAGGCGCAAGAGGGCCCAGGAAAAAGCGTCACCTCAACGCAGAACGTCTCACCTGTCCCACTTAAAGTCAAGAGTGAAACTCCAGTCAAGGTTACCAGCCAGGTATTCAGTTGACTAACTGTAAACCGATCAGATCAGCTTTTTCTTTTAGCGAAACTGAAGACTTAAAAAAGAAAAAGAAAAAAAAACACTGGCAATTTCTACACGCAAATCATGGACTTTAAAAAAAAAACTCTCACACCAACCTGCTCTCTCTTTTCAAAGTTGCTGCGGAGGTGAGGAGGAAGTTTGGCAACAAGTTTGCCTCAAATCAGCAGGCTTAAATGATTAATTCAAGGCTTTGTTGTCAAAGCAGGCCTGCCAGCGCACAGACACATAAGCGCCTCTCCAATGTGATGGCAGGTCTTTGCCATGTTTGCACACTGAACCCGGTTTTGTGTGTCTGTGAACGCTTGTCCATCTCTACTCACCTGCACCGGTGTTTTGGGTGTTTCTAGGAGAGCTGCTGTGAGATGAGGATCAGCCTCAACCAGAAGCCCAACAGCAGCAGAGACTTTGGCTTTCAGGCAGCCTGGGACTCGACAGGAGCTCGGGTCACTTCCATCCAACCAGGTAACAGCGGATTTAGCACCTTTGATTGGTGTGGATAGCAGGCTGCTTTACTCACCCTCCAGTATAACTGCATGCAAGTCTGCCAAATTGGCAACACTGAGTTCACAGATGGAGAAGGGAAGGGATAAACAGGCAAGGAGCTATATTCATGATATACTGGAAACCAGTGCTGTAGCCTTGATGCATGTCACAGTCAGGTGCCGCTGGTTAAGTTGTCAGCAGGTTTCCAGTCCACTGCGGTGCCAGACCTACTGTATATAGGACAGCACCTATCTGGGTCAGATCTGCTGGGCCCGAGACTCTCTTTCTACCCAACCGTCCGAAGCTCCATATGACAGTATAACTCATATAATAAGATTTGAATCTTTGACAAATCTTACATCAGAGCCTAGCTGTTCTCTCTTAACTTTATTTTACTTTAGTTTCACAATGTCAGGTGTTGGTAGAAAAAAATAAAGACAGAACTCTCGGTAGATTAAGAAAACATGGACGCAATTGCAGCATTTGCTGGTAAAAAAAAAAAAAATGGAATCATCAATTAAACACAGAATATCTTGGAATGTGCCATGATGTGAATGCAGTTTATAAAAATCTGTGTTTCCGTGCCACAGCACGACCTGCCGCATTTGCCGCTGAGGGCGGGGTCTAGCTCCGCCTCCACACACAGACACGTTCATGAGCTCCGCCGAGACGGCCCTAACAGCTAAATTTAGAGCGGATCAACATCCAAACCAGGAGAATAAGTCATTCTCTTAAGGTCACTACATTGAATTTGTTGATAATATTTTCTTCTTAGGTGGCATTTTATCCATCCAGTAGATAATACTTTTATCTACTGGAAATATAGTTCACACA
>CAAKHG010002712.1:2853-15353 GCA_901007715.1 Dactylopterus volitans
CCGAACGGATCATGTCTGTCAAAGAGGTTGTGGATATGCACGTGTGTGTGCGTGCGTGCGTGCGTGTGTGTCGGCCTCCATCTGCTGTGTGAAGGGCCACGACTGGGGGTCAAAGGTCACTTTTGCCAATAATAGCCATTAGCAATGCTGACAGGCTAATGTCAGACACGAGTGTGATCAGCTTCTTCTTCTTCCTCTTTGCTTTTTTCAGATTCAGTAAACAACTTAATTTCAGAGAAAAGTTGAAACAGAAAGTCATGATTTACAAAACACTGAAATTCATATTTAACTGGAAATAGAACAAATGTGACAGCTCAAATGTTGAAAGGGAGAAATTTCTCTTTTAATCATCTGCACGTTTTGAATGCAATGCAGCAACGCGTTTCATAAACGTTGGGGCAGGTTTGTGTTTCCATCTGTGTTGCATCACCGTTGCTTTTTGAAATGCTTGGAGCTTCGTGAAACATCAAACGGGACAAAGACGACCTGAGCTCGTCCATCGACCAATGGAAACGTTCCGTCTTCACGATGACACCACTCGCTTTCCTCCAGCGTTTTAGGAGAGAACTGACACTGCAGGAGAGAAGCTCAACACCAGCCTGCTGTTATGAAACTTTCTCCTGCCTCAGATTCAAAATGGCCATCTAAGTAGAGACATTTTTCAAGTTCAACATTTGAACTATTTATGCTATTTTCAGTTAAATATGACGCATTGCAAATCAACACATTTTGTTTCTGTTTATATTCCAAACCAGGTTGCTACTTTTTTGGAAACAGGATGAACGCCCATTGGCATCAGCAGCAGCAGCAGCAGCAGCAGCAGCAGCAGCAGCAGCAGAGCTGATTGGATGCTCGGTGTGTTTTTACTTCCAGTGTGTGTGGATGTCAGCCAATGACGGCAGCCCTGAGACTTTAACCTGCCGCGCCTTCATTAGTTGTGTTACATCACTGCTGATCCACGTGGCGTCAGAGCGGCTGCCATCACCAGTTTCAGCAGAGCTGGTGGAGTGAGAGTGAACCTCTAACGCCCTCTAGCTTCCTCTAGCGCCCTCTAGCACCCTCTAGCTTCCTCTAGCGCCCTCTAGCGCCCTCTAGCTTCCTCTAGCGCCCTCTAGCACCCTCTAGCGCCCCCTAGCTTCCTCTAGCACCCTCTAGCTTCCTCTAGCACCCTCTAGCACCCTCTAGCTTCCTCTAGCACCCTCTAGCTTCCTCTAGCACCCTCTAGCGCCCTCTAGCACCCTCTAGCGCCCTCTGGCTTCTTCTAGCGCCCTCTAGCTTCCTGTAGCTTCCTCTAGTACCCTCTAGCGCCCTCTAGCTTCCCTTAGCGCCCTCTAGCTTCCTCTAGCGCCTTCTAGCTTCCTTTAGCGTCCTTTAGCACCCTCTTGCGCCATCTAGTGCCCTTTAGAATTCTTGGAATTCCTCTAGCGCCTCACACAACTCATGACTTGTGGCTACTTTGAAGCAGCTCTTGTACAGTTTTGTTTGTGAACGCTGATCCGGCACAAATATACGTTTCTTTGAACTTAGCTTTAGGTGCTAAAGAGTCATATTTCACTCAGGAGGCAGGGGAGAGCAAAAACAGCCAAAAGATGCCAAAGCTGCTGGATGAACAATTAACCACTGAAAGTGTTCATCCACATAAACCAGACAGCAGGACAGCTCCTCAAAGCACCTCCGTCTCCCCCTGGTGGCCGACTGCAGTATAGCTGATAGGCTCCGCCTCCTCTGTGTTTACTGGGAGGGACCATTTCCTCAAAGATGGTTTCTGTCATTTCAGGTAGTTTTTATCACACTGATGTTTGTTCAAGTGCTCATTTTTCTGATAAGTTTGGTTTTAATTTGCTGCTCTAAAGGGGGCGTGGCTTCCTGACTGACAGCTGCTCTGAGTGACATCCAGGAAGTGGTGGAGGCGTTTACAGACGTGTGTTTAGGAATCCTACATGAGAGAGTGGAGAGGACGCGGAACACTGACTTTCTAGAACTGTTATTGGCTCTGGCCTCGCTGCCACGATGCATTCAAGGACAGTTTGTCATCACAGACATCACAGATGACTGCCTGGTTTTGAAACCAACTCATAAAACCAACATGTATTATCACATTTAATAGCCTGATAGAAGATCTCATTATTTGGTTTGAATAAATGACTTATTTTGTGTTTATTAGCTCATATAAATGCACATTCTGTCCATTGAATTTTGACATGTGGGTGTACTTTCGATTTCGTTCTCCTGAGCTGATTGTCTCCTCTGTGTCCATCTGGACCTTCATATATGAAATTAATTCAGCGTTATCAGTGTGAGTATTGCACTTCTTTATCTCAGAAACACACATGGACCCCGAGTAAAGGTGTTAATGACTCTCATTGGGTTAATTAAGCATTGTGTTCATTATCTCCTCCTTACCGACCTCCCTCTCTCACACTGCATCACTATTAAACAATCTCACCATCCCAATAAAAATGAACTAACTAATTGTGAAATAAAAACCTGCCTTACGTGCTGGCGGCTATAATTACACATTAAGGCACTATAATGGAGAGCAGCATTGGACGCCGTCGTGGAGGTTCACCAGGACGCCATCCTGGTGCCAAACAATGAGCAGCGATGACGTCGGGATCAGCGCAGCGTCCAACTTGTTTGAGCAGCTGTATGTCGTCTGGATAAAAAGATGTTGTTTTTTTTTTAATGGTTTTCACCACCGCCAGTGGACGAGGAAGCTGAGTGTGTCTACACCTGAAGGCATCCTGCCGGGACTCCACATGGTGGAGCAGCAAGTCACCTAGTGGACAAGATGATAAAACTTGTTTACCCTTTCACACCAAAGTTAGCATCTATATGCCTTTTTAAAACAACCTAAGTTGCCTATGGAAGCTAACGCTAAGCTAACTAAGTTACCCACATTGAACGAGGCTCTACTTGGACTTGGAAAAACTTTATTGTCCTCCAAGAGGTTGTTTGATTGGCAACACAAAAACACATAAGCCCATCCAAGTTACACACAGAGGCTAATGCTAAGCTATGCAGCTACGGCAGCAGTAGCAGCGATGTTGGTGTCTACATCATCATGCAAATTAACATGTCACACTGAGGATGCTAGCAGCTGTTAGCGGTGTGGGGAGGGGAGGCTTTAAAGTACTTCACTATCAAAGTAATTCTCTGTTATGAAATGTGCTAAAGTATTGAAAGTAAATCCTGTTAATAAAGGAGACATGTGACTGGTGCAGGTGGAGAGAGTTAGCAACACGGGGCTAGTTAGCAGGAGTTAGCATGGCTGATTAGCTCAGTGCATCGACAGATTCCCACAGTTACTTTATCTGGCAAAGATTAATGTGTCTGACATCAAAGATATTCATTTGACATAAAGCACTGGATAAATAGCAAGTCTTTCTATTTGCAGCCAATTTTACTATAATGTTGTTGAGAAAACGTATTTTTTTGCTTTAAAAAAATTTAAAATGAAGACATTTACCAATAAGCAAAACAGATCATTTAAAAAAAAAGGACTGCTTGCTCCGAATGACGTTAGCAGTCGTGAGCATGTATTTCATTCTTTCAATTTTTAATAAGGAGAAGAATCGACCGAGGCGTTAGACACATTCATGGCTTATAGAATGCATGAATTTAAAAAAACAGTGGTCCGAAGGTTGATCCCTGAGGAGCAACGTCGGAATAATTTTAAGAAATGCAATAATTAAAGCAGCTGAATGACACAGCAGCAGGTTCAGTGGATCCTCGCCTGGTTCAACCCGTGAAATTGCATTCTGGGTGATGACGCCCCTCCCCTCCTCTTCTGTGTGTGCGTGTGTGTGAGTGTGTGTGTGTCCTGGGCTCTTTAAACTGATTATGAAGCTGACGGCTGCTGGCAAACACAAGTGCCTGATCAGGGGCGGCGGCGAGCTGCGATAAAGTGGCGGCAGCTGCAGCCGCCGAGCGAACGCCCAGATTAACATGAGAAAGCAGAGAGGAGGCGTCAACAGCAGCCCTCAATCTCCAAACAAAACTCCCAGAGTAGAAGAAAGAGCTCAGAGGCGGCAGGAGCTTTCAAAGGCAGAACAAAAACCTGGTCCTGGTCCCAAAGAGCGCTGCAGATAGTCCCATATGAAACGATGACTGGACCGTTTCCATCTGCAAAGAACATGGAGCCTGTTCCTGCAGCTCAGCTGCCGCCGACCTGCCACAGTCGCCTGCTAATTAACCATCGTTCGCTCCCGTTGAGCTTCTGCTGCTCCGATCTTCTGTGTCTAAGAGCAGAGGATGATACTGTGAATTCAACAAGAGTCTGAAACACCAACTGCAGCATTGTGACCACTGACAGGTGAAGTGAATAACACTGATTATCTGGTTGCCATGGCGCCGGTCAGTGGGTGGGATATATCACGCAGCAGGTGAACATTTTGTCCTCAAAACTGATGTGTTAGAAGCAGTAAAAATGGATGAGTGTGAGGATCTGAGCCACTTTGACAAGGATCAAACTGTGATGTCTAGATGACCGGGTCAGAACATCTCAAGAAGTGCAGTTCTTGTGGGGCGTTCCTGGTCTGCAGTGGTCAGGGCCTATCAAAAGTGGTCTAAGGAAGGAAAAGAGGTGAGCCGGAGGCAGGGTCATGGAGGCCAAGGCTCACTGATGCAGGTGGGGAGTGAAGGCTGGCCCGTGTGGTCCGATCCAATAGGAACCTTGGGTCCTGCCATCCATGTGGATGTTCCTCTGACACGTAGCAGCTACCTAAGCATTGTAGCAGACCACGTCCCCCCTTCCATGGAAACGGTATTCCTTGATGGCAGTGGCCTCTTCCAGCAGGATAAAGCTCCCTGCCTCAAAGCAACAATGCTTCAGGAACGTTTGAGGAACACAACAACCAGTTCAAGGTGTTGACTTGGTGCTGACCTCCCCAGATCTCAATCCGATCCAGCATCTGTGGGATGTGCTGGACCAACAATCTGGCCATCATGATCCTTCACTGAGCTGCAGCTCTGCAGACTAGCGTCCAGCCACCAGGCTTCAGCTGCAGATGTGACACCCACGACACCTTTGACCTGAACATTACACAGGTGACAGATGTGTGAGGATACGATGTTCTCACAGGCCATCATATCCTCATCACATCCTCATCATATCCTCATCATATCCTCATCACATCCTCATCATATCCTCATCATATCTTCATCACATCCTCATCATATCTTCATCACATCCTCATCATATCCTCATCATATCCTTATATTTACCTTCAACCGGCAGGTTGTGCTGAAGTGTCCTGATCTGCAGAGATAAGAGGAGAAGAACCAGACTGATGTCTGCAGACACATGGGAGGGATGAAGGAACCCTGGTGGGAAAGGTGAAGAGGAGGAGAAGCAGCATGAGGAGGAAGAGGAGGAAGTCTTCACCTTCTTCCACCTCACTAACTCACTCTGCCTGTTGATTTCACCATCTGATGAGGATGGAGAGGAGGAGGCCTCAGCAACAATCGCATCCCAGGACCATCTCAGCCATCATCAGCAGCAGTATGACGGCCAATAGGATGAACAGGTGACAACACCGGGACTGGTGATTGGTGGTGGGGAAACATCCTGGAACCTGCCTGCTAATCAGGAGGTTTCGTCACTGAAGCTTCAAGACGTCAGACAACACAGATGTTGTCAAATATGAATATGATCATCAGTCCAGGATCAGGCCGCTCAGAGGCCCCGCCCACACAACAACCTCATCATCAATCACCCAATCAATTATTGTCATTATTATCATGATTAAAGCAATAGTCAAAAGATACAGAGAACAATCATGATTTCTATGTAGCCAGCGTGTACTACATAAATTATGAGTGTTTAGTACATGAAGCACGAGTGTGTAGTACATGAAGTAAAAGTATTTCGCTCGTGGATGAGTCCAGTGACACACAAAATAATGGTTGTGTTTTATGTGCTGTGTCATGACTATAGCCCCGCCCACCTACTCTGTACTATGATGTTGGCGGTTCTTATACAAAGATCAGCAAAGTGTTGAGCAGCAGAACCAGCAGCAGAACTGCCGCATGGGTCAAACGAGCGTCTGAGTGTGGCGCCCCCTGGTGGTGGTGGTGGCAGCATGGAGTCTCAGTGTTTTGCAGGAGCTTTTTTCCACCAGTGAAAACCTTCAACCACTCAAAAGATAATTGGACAGATGAAGTAGATGAACATTCATATTCTGCAGGTTTTTATCGATGTTTTAGCAGATCAACCCGTTTGTGACACATGAGCTGACCTTTGACCTCTCTATCACGGCCCGCCCACCCCGACACGCCTCTGGGGCTTTGCTTGATGATGTATGACCTGCACAGGTGCACCATGGGAGCTGAGGATTTAACCAGCCAATCAAATCATTATCAAGTCACGGCTGAACATTGTCTTATTTCATTGCAATTATATCTGCAACCAGACGTCCCACACAAATCAAACACTACAGAAATACGAGTACTACATATAGAATTACATTTGAGTAAAGACGGCGTCGTTAGCTCAAGTCATTGTTAGAGTGAGTTTATGAAAAGAAAGAGCCTCACTCGGTTTATTTATTTATTGTCTTTTATTTTCAAAAGATGTTTCATGTTTTACTTGTCATTCCAGCTGAATCAAACAAAAGATTCATAAAAGGACTCTTTTAAAAAAAAATCCTCACATCTTCCCAGAAATGAATTATTTTTCCACCAACCTTTACAGATTAACAGCTTCATATAAAATATCAGTTGATGTGCCATTTTCCCCGTTTATGACATCGGCGGTAAATCTGTCATCGCTGCAGCTGCTGCTGATGATGACACCTCCAGTGTGTGTGTGTGTGTGTGTGTGTGTGTGAATCTTTAGCTGGGTGGCAACGTCTGGGGGTTAAACTGCACTGGAGACGATGAAATCCAAAGTGCAGAAATGAAGGTGGCGGCTTGTAATGTTTCCGAGGACGAGAGCAGGTTTAAGGGTGGGCGGAGCTTCAGGACGGCGGGCTGCAGTTACATAACGAAGACAAACGAGGCGGCGCGAGAAGCTTCACACGGTAACCAGATTAATTAGTCTTCATCACGCTGGATGAAGAGCTGGCCGGCGGCTCATTGGCCTGTCGCTTTGATGCATTGCCCCCTCAGAGCAGCCGAGGCCTCTGGGAAACCAGAGGAGGCGGGCCCATGTGGGCCGGTTCTGTGGAGAACATGGCAGAACCCACTGAACCACGGTTCCACCTTAAATCCCCCGTGAGCAGATTAGAACACTCTGAGCGTGTGTGGAGGAGTCTGCTGACGCCCTGCCATGATGTCGCAGTGTGCTGACTCACCTGCAGGTGGCGCCGCTAATACTGCTGCTGAATATCAAAAATAATCCGCATGTGTGTCATCAGACAAACTTTTGAGCATGAAGCATCCCTGAGGGCAAACAGGAAGAGGCGTCCGTTTGTCAGTCCTTAGCCCCGCCCCCTGTGAATGATGTAACCTGAGCAGACGTCTGCCGATCAGAAACGGATGTTGATGACGTCATGACTGACTGCTCAGCCAACCAGCTGACGCAGGAGAAGCTCCGCCTCTATCGCCGCTGCTGCATTTAGAAACCAGCTGATCACGCGGTCTTCCGTGAGTTTGTCAGCCAAACGCAACGTTAGCATCAGCACGTGTTCTTCGTGATGTTCATCATGGCAGAATGCAACGCTGAGCGCGCTCCAATCACATTCCATAAACAAACGACAACAGGAAAACAACACAACTGAGCTGCTCCTAGAAGTAGCCGAAGGCAGCCAATCAGAGAGCAGCTTCTGGTCACCTGTTCACAGACGCTTCAGGACTCACATTCAGGCCACGCCCACCTCATACGTGGAAAAACGATGTAAAGGTAAACGTTTCATGCCGGACGAGCTGGATGCCTCACACACGCTCGGGCGACAATCGCGGCATTTTAGAGAAAATCGGACACTTTATCATTATATATTATTATGTCGACATTGCAGTCCGTGTGTGTGTGTGTGTGTGTGTGTGTGTGTGTGTGTGTGTGTGTGTGTGTGTGTGTGTGTCTGAAAATCAGCTTTATTTACTTCATCAGTCCAGAACGCGATGCTGCGCCTCTCGTTCACCATTAAGAAAGAATCCATTTTTGCAGTTTATGAATGTAAAACCTGAAATGTCCCAGAGCTCAGAGATTCATGTTTTCATTGATCCAGATGGCTAATTAGAGATGAAGGTGATCGATAACAGTCGCAGATTCAGCTGCTCCATCAAAGGCTGCTTAAAACGCTGCTCGTCCATCGATTGGCTCATTGATCGCCGCTGCTTATTGGCCGGTGAGCAGCTGCAGGCTGCACGCCAGCATGTTCATTAGCCTGGACCAGCAGACCCGGGAAGAACTGGGCTGTAACGGGAAACCAGCACCACCCGGAAGCCAAAGGGTCCTCCGATGGTGCACATCTGAGACGCCATGTTGGTAGGTGGGACTCACAAACGGGACGCAGTGATTGGACGAGAGAGCGCAGGCATGAACGCAGCTTCAGCTGCGGACCAGGGAGACGACACCGACACTTGAAGCACAAGAACTATGAGTATGTGACACAGCACCTATGAATATGTAGTGGACCAAGTACGCGACGCTATGCTACGCGACGCTATGCTACGCGACAGGGATGGTGAAACAGTGATGTTGATGGCCCCTTTTAAATCCGCCATCAGCAGCGTTACGTTTAAATGTGCCGCCGCAGAAATGGCGCCCCCTTTGGAGATGATGATGCTCGGCCACACCTTTGCGTCACGATTTTTAATCATTAATGAATAAATAAATGAATATGTGTTGTCATTCTCATCACGCACTTCCTTGATGAGATCATTAGGCATTCGAAGCTCCCATATAAACGCTGGAATCATTCATGTTAAAACGAGCCATTCAGATTTGAAGAGAGGGATTTTGCGCTCGTGATAATTTCCATAAGTCCGTCATTTATTGATTACAGAGGCTGCGGCTCCTCGTTAGCGGTGCTCGCTATCATCATCATTCGCAATAGACTCCAGCAACACTTCAAACGCCTCGCCGCTGCGGGAGCGCCGCCGCCTATGCATTTTTAATCAGCCGGGTGGGACCCCCGCTGCGGCGGCCCAGTTCACCGGAGTTCACCGGCAGGTTGCCGCCGTTTGATGGTTCCTCACTGTGGCGGCGGCGGCGGCTTCCTGTTTGCCCGAGCGGCCGAGGATCGGCAGCAACACGTCGCTCGGATCTTTGACTCCTCGGCAACGTCTGGTTTGTGAGACGTTTCAACATCATTAACGTCATTATTACCACGCACACCTGAGAGCTACGGAGGACAAATAACGGAAGTATTGTGACTTTACCATCATTCTAATGTTTTCTTTTAAATCATATACATTTAAAAATATTCCATTTTAAATTTCATAACTACTTCAAAAGTATATTACAAATTCAAAATCCTTCATGTGTCATATACACCCCTCACCATAAAATTACAATGCAACAGCATGCAATCAATTCTCTCTTCGGGAGGAGTTTTGAATTATATTCTATGGTAATCATGCAGTGGTCATAATGTTATGGCTATTTGGTGTATGTATCAGTATAGGATTTTCAAATAGTTCCAATGGATATAAACAAAGAAATTGATAATAGCTCAATATGTGGGAAATGTGCACAAAGAAGAAACAATGTTTCTGCAGTAGTTTGTGAAAACGTAGAGTACATCTTCATGTCTAAAATCAAAAATAATAACAAAAATCTGCAAATGCAAAGATATCAGTAAATGCAGAAATTGACATTATTTATTGATTCTTATTTTCTGTCTGTCAGATGTTAGAGGGTGGTTTCCTGGATAGAAATAGGTGTCATTTAGATGACACTTCCAGTGGGAGCGTCCATGTTGGAACACAGCAGAGACTGTGTGATTGTGTGCTGTGTTTTTACTGCATCAGGCGGTGTTGGAGAGCCTCGTCAGAGGCGAGATGTCGGACTGGTGAGGCTGGAATCTCGCTGCAAAACTGAGAACCAAACGGGCTCGTGTGGTGCACACGGCCATGAAGGTGATGGGCAGAAGTCACCATCAGACTTTGCAGGCTACTAATGTGCCAACTGTCCTCAGGTGAGCCCAGAGGAGCGAGACGGACCCATCCCATGGTCTTCATTTAGAACATAAGCACAACGTTCTAAGAATTCATTTGTCCCAACCTCCATCAGATTCTTAGACAACGCTGCCTGAAGATTGGCCGGAGATTGTGCCATCATTTTTATAGTGTTTTTGTCTGGTGAACCTCTAGCATGTGCTACACATGATGCATGTATGCATGTATGTATGTATGGTGTATGTAAGTGTTACGAGTAACGTGATGGGATATGTGCAACACTGTTCTGTAAATGTTGTCTTATTGTTTGTTTTCTTCATTGCAGTCGAGGCTTCCGTGACACAGTCGAGTCCATGACAAATGTCCCTAAGCGGGACAATAAAGTTGTATCGTATCGTATCGTTAATTTGAAAAAACTGGAAGACAAAGCATTTTTCATAATTATTTATGAAATTGTGTCTAGTCAGCAGCTTCCATGTTGGTGCATTGTGTTTAGTCTGCGTATGAATTTTCAGTATTTCAGTGCCTTTATGTGTTCAGCTGATGTATGATTGTGGTTCAGTTTGGGCGTGTTTGGGCCTCCGTAGCACCGCTGCAGATTCCTGCTGCTTTGCTGCTGACAATGACGATGATGATGACGATGATGATGATGACTTCTGTCTTTGGGCTGAAGCAGCTTCGCTCCATCACATCAAAGCCAGGAGGCGCCACCTCACATCTCATACCACCTCGTCTTCTTCTTCTTCTGCAGCGGCGACTGCGAGCAGTTTAATGAGCTCCTCCAGGGCTCCGCCATGAATAATGTATCTTTTTTTCTATTTCAGAGCCAACAAACTGCATCCTTCTTCTGAGTGGACTAGAATCACGGGAGGTGCCGGCGAATGGGAGAGGCCCAAGGCGGGAATCCGCCGCCGGACGCCACCGCGGGACGAGAGGACGGCAAACAGACCTCTTGTTCCAGTGAAAGATAAAAAAAACAGGTACATAAATGCGCATAGTTTTTGTCTTGTAACTTGAAGTGTTCATGCGCACTTCCTGCTTCTTTTATTTTGTAGTTTTGCAGTGAGCAGTCAACAGGAATTTAATGCACAACTGAGCTCAAACTGCCTGTCGAATCAAACATTTCTGACGATGTCATCCGCTGCTTTTGACAAACTTCCACCAAAAGTCTCAAAGGATAAAGTGACATGATATAGTTTCCATCTAAAGAGGTCAAAGGTCAGGTCGTATTCTCCTGAAGGTCAGGAGGGGTTTTCTTCAAATTTTGGTGGTCAAAGGTCAGTGTGACATCACAAAACATGGGCATAGATATATCATCTGCTGATTGTGACAAAACTTCCTGAAATTATGATGAATTTGTATTTTTTATTGAAAAAGGTCAAAGGTCAGCTTCACTGTGATCTGAATCATCAGAATCAGAATCAGTTTTATTGGCCAAGTCTGTAGGACGCAAACGGAATTTGACTGGGCTGCATCTGCTGTCGTACGACACAACAGGGACGACGAGTAACAACAACAACAACATGTACACACACCAATAGCACAGATAAAATACAACAAACGATACCACTGATACACAGTTAAATACAGGGAAAGTAAAATAAATGGAAGTAATAAAAACGGGAGGGCTATTTACAGTGAGCATTGGGTGGAGGTGAGTATTCTGGAACTTCTGGAGGGAATTTCTTACAGTTTGGCACAATTGTCATTCAGGATGGACTGATGAGCGTTTAGTCAGGCCAGGGGTCAAAGGTCAATGTGACATTATCAAGCATGTATTTGGTCATATGTGGATGATGTCATCATTTCAGCCACATGTCTAACAATGAGTGAAATGATGAGGTGGAAACATAGGAGAAACAGGGCCACCTGATTTTGTTCTTTAGATTTGATTCTGTAGTCAGTGAATATCTGAGTGAAGGAGTCGGGGGAAGCGGGGGTCGTGGAGGCACAGGAGAAGAAGCTCTAAAGCATTTAGGCGGCGAACAGGTGAATCGACCAGCAGTCAGGCTGAAGCTGATCACCTGCAGCAGCTGGATCCATAAATGAGTCACAGTTAAACGTCTCTAATGAGCAGCACCCAGTGGCACCTAGCGGCAAATGCTAATCAGCCACTAGCTAGAAGTTCCAGACGAGCGGTAATGAGTGGAGACAAAGTGGCTCGTTTATTTACGCCGCCGCTGGTTTGAAATCTGGAATCCAGCCTCAAACAGACAAACAGACAAAGAGGAAGCAGGAACTGATCCAGCCAGCAACGCCGCAAATAGGATAAAGAATAACTTCAGATTACGAACAAGCTGCTTGATTATCAGGAAGTCTAGTTTACAGCATTTGGAATAGCGGCGTTCCTCTTGTTCCTTCTTCTTCTTCTTCTGTGTGAATGGCAGCTGGTGCTAAGCGCATAAGCATCATTAGCGCCACCTACAGAGTGAATCATA
>CAAKHG010002715.1:4324-22027 GCA_901007715.1 Dactylopterus volitans
TGGCCAGTCACTTTTTCACCAAATCAGGACACGGTATGTATTTTGCTGCAAGTCACCATATGCTGCTTTATGATCATCCATAAATTTCTCAGGGACTGTGATTTATTAAGCTACCCTTGTGTTTCCATGAAGTTGTAAGCAAATGTTAGGTTCTTGCATTTCCTTAACAGCGCCGCCAGACAATTTGAAAAAACATTAAACTGATTTATTTTATAAGTCACCACTACTCAGAGTTCAAAGTATCCTGTGCTGCGCTTGAATTGTGCTTTGAACATATACAGTGTAGCAGAATAATATAAAGGTATAATGATATATACAATACAGCAAGTTAAGCCAGACGGGATATTTGTATGATAGTACTGTTTCTTAGTAGAATTGTGCCTGTGGGCCACTACACATTGCATGGGCTAATTGGCTATCAAGAGAGGCTCTCTGAATGAAAGAGCTATGGGTTTTCCACCAGCATATGCAGCTTTTTTGAAAAGTAAAGACAATTAAGAAATATTTGGAAATTTTGCCAGGTTGGTTCTTCAGAGGTAAAAATAAGATTAAAAGAATGGTGAGACAAGGATCTCCCATAATTTCAAATACAGAATACACCATATTGTTAGTCCCCACACACCATGTTTAAAGTAGGCATGCCAATTTTCTTTTTTATGAGCTCAATGAATAGCCATGAGGATAGGGTTCGAAAAGTAAGCCAGCCAGCCTATTAATGACCGTATACAAACAAAAAAACACAGGCAAGGCTGAACCCGCAACACCCATAACACCCCCAACCCTACACACACACAAACATACTCATATATCAAACTTGTCTTAAATATTGGTCCTGCCCCAAGTCTCTTGCTGTGTGCTCAAAGTGAGACGGATCCCACTGATATTTTCCACCACAGGATTAACTGTGTAGCGCGACAGGTTTCTCTGCTTCAGTGACTCTAAAGTGCTGACCTTAAGATGAGTGAGGTGGCCAAAAGGACACTCCTTAAAAGGCTAATAGATCATTTCTGCTTATGAGTGGGTGTGCAACTAAATCATCTGATTTACGTTCCCTTTTTATAGGACTGTAGACGGAAAAAAGCTTGTTGGCATAATAATCCTGAGAAGACCAAGTTGCCACTACCTTAAAGTGGGCAGTTGCTGATAAAAAAAGAAGCATGTTTTCATTTAGTTTTCTGCATGCAGATGCTTCATTAAATTATAACCGATTTTGAAGAAGAGGATTTGTTTCAGGCTTGAGTGTGAGCCGGTCTTTGTGTGTGCACATGTGTGGATATTTGTGTACACAATGTCTGTGCTAATGTATGCATACTGATCCCTCTAACCAAGGCTGTTTGACTTGGGTGTATTTTAAAGCCAAAACTGGTTAAAATGCCTACACATTTTAGCAAGATACAGTGCATTTATATTAATGAGTTTACTTCCAAGTTAATGTTTGCCTCTTTAGCTGCGTACACACTCTTAATAGCTGTGGAGTTGAGGCCCTTTCCATTACTAAATGTGACCTGGGGGAAATATCTCATTGATTCTGGAGGGAAACATGATTAAACTGAGTTCTAAGTGGAGAAGAGTAAAGATAAGAAAGCATTAGAGCCAGTCTGCTTTTGTACAGGTCCTTATCTACTATTTATGCTTAGATACTCCCCTCTGTTTATCCATTATAATTTATTTTCAAAAAAATATTTCTATCTCATCATCTTCCGCTTATTCCAGTTACGGGACGCGGTCGTGCTGGAGCCGATCCCAGCTGCGGACGAACACCCTGGACCAGTCGCCAGCTCATCACAGGGCCACATGACGGACAGACAAGCACTCACACTTGCATGCGCATCTACAGGCAATTTATAGTAGCCAATTAATCTCAGCATGCTTTTGGAGGTGTGGAGGAAGCCGGAGTACCCGGAGAGAACCCACACAGAAAAGGGGAGAGCATGCAAACTCCACATAGAAAGTTCCCAGGCCAGGAAGTGAACCTGCGACCTTCTTGCTATGAGGCACCAGTGCTAACCACCACACCACCGTGTCGCCCAAATAATTTATATATGTGTATATATGTATATATACACACACACACACACGCACACACACACACACACACACACACACACACACACACACACTTTTTATTGCTGTACACTTGGCTGAATTATGAATTCACAAATGAGCTTGTTGAAATTCATCATTGCAAACAAGTTAGCTCTAGGATAGGACTCAACATTAGCTTATAATATCATGACCACCAGCTGCCTGTAATATGTAAAAGTATAATTTCATGGTCATGGTGAGTCATGTTGTGTTCATAGTAAAGTAGCTAAAATAAGTTTGTGTTCGCCCAAGAGTCGGCTACCAGTTAGAATAGCTGTGTATCACGACAAATAGCATTTTCAGTTTAACTTGGAAAGCGGGCAACCTGCTCCACTCAGCTGCTGTCTATGGGAAAATGGCATTTAGTATTATTTGGCTATTACTTGTCACGACCAATCAGATACTGCTGAGAGCGGGACAACTTGAGCTATTAATTGTCACATGTGCTGGCAAGTCTCTGATTGCAGACACAAAAAAGGCTTCAGTGCATCATTGTCAAAGTAGAACATTTGCAAATTGATTTCCTTCATTAGATATCAGAAATTAAAAATAAAACAATACAGAGCCAGAAAAATAGTAAATATCAGATTTGATAATCAAGATGATAATAACCTCCAATATTAACGACAAAATTAAGAATATTCTGCTGATTAACATTAATTTCACTGCTTGCAAAAGTATTTGCTTGTGACATTACCCAGCCTCTGTAGTTGTTATGTGGCCATAGGAGGAACAGACGTTGTGCACATTGTGTTTAGTGGATGTGATAACCAGGAGGAGAGATCTCCTGTTAACTGCCACATTCGCTGAGTGCACCATCTGTTGTGCTCTGATGACCAGTAGTCTGTCTGAGAGAGCTGGATAACAGTCTGGTAGAGTCCGTCTCCTATACTCTTCCTGTCCCCACAGGACTGAAGTCAGGACTTCACAAGCCTCACTCTCTTTGCTTGAAACCACTAATACGTGCTCTGAGTCACTGATAAACTGATCTAGCATTACAATTTTAAACATCTTGTATTCTTTACATAATGCACAGGGTATGTGCACCTGACTCAGATGTTTTTTGATTTACTGTTATAAATTGTCGTGTTTGATCAGAACTTTTGGCATGTGCTGTGCTGAATAAATCAGTTGTCAACACGGATCAGCAAAAAAAAACAAACAAACAAAAAAACAATTTTACTAGAACATAAATGTTGGCAAGTTCAGTGCCAAAATTCTCCCTATGTATCATTTGCCATCATATACTTTACTACTCTCATCTTTGGCAATAATAACTCGGGCTCTTGCTAAGTTCAAATAGTACTGATTGTTTGTGATAGAATTCCTAAAGTTTGAATTAAGACAAGTCAACAAACATATGTATATATCATACAAAAAATAGCATATGGCAACAACCTAGAAAGATTTCACCAATAGTGAACAGTATGAAATCACAAAGGGAAATATTTTGGTTTTCATATTGATTGAGAGCTGAGAGAGCAAAGCATGCACTTTCAACCAATGCAGAGTGCTTTGCTACTATCTGCAACTGCCAGTTTAGGGGCTTATTGACTGTTTTTGACAGACTGAGTAACAGATGACTCTTTGGTGAAGTGGGCTGCATGCCCAGAGTTCAATTAAAAGCCTAACACTGTGTGTAACCACCATATATGCCAAATGATGGAAAAAGTGTAAATCAGTGTTCATGCTACCTCAGCAATCTATTTGTCCTTTAGGAATGACAATTGCTGTGCCCTAGCTCTTTCAAAAAAAAAAAAAATCCATTGAATACTGAACATTTCATCATTTTCAAAGGAGACTGGAAACACATGGCAACATTTTGAGATTCCAGTGAGGCTGTAAACTACAGGTGTGACCATCAACATTTGTCTTTCTCTGCTGTCAAAGACAAGCAACATGGCTTAAGGGTTGAAACAGCCTAATGTTTTGGGGTTTTTTTTTGCTTTCCTTTAATTTAGGAATGCTTGCTTGAGGGGGACAGCAGGTTATATACAATTGAATACTTCTATCTTCTAGCAATCAGAAAATTTTATGATTGTTGCTCATGGGAGATAAGAAATATCATACATTTAGGATATTGTAAGCAATGTATGTGGAAGCACAGCCAATTGTCTAATTTAAAATTGAATTTCTTAATGATTCCCACCCAAGTGGACTAAGAATGAATAATGAAAACCGTATCAGACTGGGGAAATGTAACAGTTTATATGTCAGGTGTTATGGAGAATTAAGTGAGTTGAGTTTTTTTTAGTTGCACAATCTGTTTGCACTTTCTAGCTGACCTCTTCAATTCCATTTTTTTCATTTTGTTCATTTGGTTCTTTTTTAAAATTTTTTATAATGTACTCTCCTTAATCATTTATTAGAGGCTCCGACAGCAAGGCCAAGCAGCAGCATGGGAGCCTGAACTGCACTTAAACACTCCTAATGGATCAGTGGAACAAACACACACATACACACACACACATACACATAAACGCACATGCACATTTTCCTGCCGCCAGGGATACTCTATTGGATGATGCTTTGTTTGGAGATATTTAGCAGTGTTGTGCATTGCAGGAGCCAAGTTTGTTTCTTAGTGATAATTAATAATTGTCAAAGACAATTATTAACTGTTATCAAAATTCAATAAGCTTAATTAATTAACATTAATTAAAAACGGGGCACCACCAGGAAAACCCGGACCAATAACCAAATAGGTAGAATCAGTCTCAAATTGTGTTCATCTCAAAATATCAATTGACATTTAGGAGTGAACAAGAAGGAAAAGAGGTCAGCACTGACCCTGTCAACCAGCTTATATCACAGTACACAAGCACAACGAGGACAACCTCTCTTTAGCGTATAACAGACTTTATTACAAAAGTAAAATCGATCGCTAATCAACTTCACAAAAGCAGCAAATTCAGTTACGCACTATTTCAACTTCACTAACGACATCAAACGGATACAACAATCAACAACATGTGTGCGTGCGTGTGTGTGTTTGTTTGCGTGTGTGTGTGTGTGTGTGTGTGTGTGTGTGTGTGTGTGTGTGCGTGTGCGTGTGTGGGTGTGTGATAACCGCCCCAACGCACCGGGAGGGGTTAGCCGAATATCCGACAAATAGCGTGGTTGGTCAGAGAGAAGGTGAATGAGCGGGGAGTTTGATTTACACACGCTCAGATGTGTGTGGAGTGTGCGTGAGTGGTTAGTCGGAAGAGAAAGAGGGAGACACAGGAATGAACGATCGATGAATGAACGATCCCATCGACGGGACGTACAGGAAAAACACATAATAACACTCGTACACAATTCACAACGGGCAAGGCGGTCCGTGTCACGTGACCGACGAACACGTTAATAACACAATTCTAACTCAACTCTGCCCAGAGCTATGAGCCTCTTACTGGTAGAGTGCGTGTTGGTCCGTGCTCAGTCCTTTTGACCTGGTGAGGCGGCGTCGGTGAGCGACCATTGGTGGCGTGGGTGAGTAGCCATTGGCAGTTCTAAGCTTCTCGGCGGGACCATGGGTCTCCGGTGAGGGAACTGATCCCGGTGTCGAGCACGGGATCGGCACTTCGTCTTCTCAAGTGTGTAGGTCACATTAGCTACCTCACTTGGCATCTGTGGGCATCCGGCGGAGAACTGATCCCGGCGTTGAGCAGGGGATCGGCACTAAGAGGAAGGCTCTCGGTCCTTCTTCTTCTTGAGGTGTATAGATCAGGTTAGCGACCTGTCCTCGCATCCGGTGTGGAGAGACAGTCAGAGTCTCGGACTCTGACTCTCCGTGCGTCGCATGGGACGGCCAGCCTCAGATAGGAGCAGTGAGGGACGGAGCCCGTTTTCAGCAAGATCTGAACCAGAAGCGTGGGCGGTCACCCCGGACGGTGCGGAGTCCTGACGTCAGCGGGATCCGGACCAGGGGTGTGTGGAGGACGCTCCTAACAGGATGGAGCCGCGTTTCAGCAGGATCCAAACCCAGACCTCTGGAGTCACTCTTAAGAGGATGGAGCCACACTTCAGCGGGACCCAAACCCGGAGCTGTGTGGGACACTCCTAACGGAATGGAGCTGTGTTTCAGCGGGATCCAAACCCGGAGCTGTGGGGACGCTCCTAACAGGATGGAGCCACACTTCAGTGGGACCGAAATCCGGAGCTGTGGGGACACTCCCAACAGGATGGAGCCGCATTTCAGCGGTGTCCAAACCCGGAGCTGTGGGGACGCTCCTAACAGAATGGAGCTGCGTTTCAGCAGTACCCAAACCCGGAGCTGGTTGGTGGATGTTGCTGGTTTATAAACCCTGACATGCTGTCACCTGGGTTGCGTCGCTCAGCTGACCAGATAGTGTGATAAGATCACAAGCTTGTGACGGATAAGGTGATGACCACAGCTCTCTGACCACAGTGTTGAACAGAGGTCTTTGGTCTTTCATCAACAAATGTGATCTTTAGACAAAGGAAGTACAGGTGGCCTTCCTTTGCCTGAGGCTGTTGGTGAGGCACTACAAGCAGCCTCTTGGAGATTCCTGGAGAGAGTAATACAAGTTTAAAGGGAATTACTTTGGTTTTTTTTGTTTTGTTTTGTTTTGTTTTGTTTTTTGATAGAAGTGTTAAAGCATTTTGCAGAGGTTGTCCTTAGACTGTGTAACATTTGTCACACTTTTTAAGCAAAATGGTAAATGGGCTGGCATTTATATAGCGCTTTTTCGACCTTGATGGTACTCGGAGCGCTTTATACTGCCATGGCCTCACTCACACTCACATCCACACACGGACAGTAGAGCCTGCCCACCAGGAGCAATCAGGGTTCCAGTAACTTTTTTTTTTTTTTTTTTGTCCTGCCCTAAGGCATACAGAATGGGAGGTCTGGGGCCCTGTTGCTGCCAGACAGATTTGCTCTGCAAAGGAGGAGTCTGAAATAGTCCTCCTGTTGTATTATCTGCATTCCTTTATTGTTATGAAAAGAAGAAAAAAGTAGCCGATTTCGGGCAGGACCTGTTGGGGTCGTGGAAAGGGGGAAGGGAGGGAGACACAACAAAAACAACAAACAACAAAGATAACAACAACAGCAGTATTCACAGCCATGGGCAGGTGCAGGGAGCAGCATGTATGTCAGACATCTACATTGTATCTCTTATAGTCCAGCCTTTATTGTGTGTATATGTGTATATGTGTGTGTGTGTGTTTATGTGAGTGAGTGAGTGAGTGAGTGAGTGAGTGAGTGAGTGAGTGAGTGAGTGAGTGAGTGAGTGAGTGAGTGAGTGAGTGAGTGAGTGAGTGAGTGAGTGCACGAGCGAGCAAACAAATGAGCGAATGAGTCGGCATGTGTCAGGTGTGAGTGTTTGTCATTGGGAAAGATTTGGAGTTGAAGTGAGGGGGCGCAGCCACACCACAGCAACCCCCGATCGGCAGCCAGGCAAAGACCCCAGTGACCAGAGCACCCTGCAGCCCCCACAAAGCAAGTTGAACCTTAGGCCACAGACCCAGAGGCCGACATGCGGTTCCCCCCCCTCAAGGAGAGTCAGCAGAGGGCCACCGAGGGCCCCCCCACCTGGCCAGAGACAGGCACACAGCAGGACAGGAGGGAGTAGAATCCCAGCCCGGCCAGCGTTCTACAATCCCAAGCGCAAGTGAAACCCCAACCACCAAGGCCCCACCCACACGAGGCCCGCCCCAACCCTGAACAAGGTGCCCGCCAGCCCGGGGAGGTGAGAGACCCAACAAGACCCGCATCCCGAGCAGGCTGAACGAGGTTCAGTGCAGGGGGCCACAGAGAGAGTCCCTGAAGCCAGGGAGCGAATTCGACCAACCGGTGGCCATGGTGGCCCCCAGGCCAACCAAATAAGGGCCAGGCCCAGGGACCATTCATTTCCTATGAACTGGTGCAGTCCCCGGCAACGGGCCCGCCAGACGCCAGGGACACCCGAGCCCGCCCCGACCATCACTTCCGCCAGGGCGGGGCACCGTCGTAACATGCCACCAGCGACACCCCAGGACGAGAAGGCGCACCACCCAGGCTGCGGATCCCAACCACCGTGCTGGAGGAGGAGAGACAACAGGGTACAAATAGGAAGGGGAGCTCCCACACTCCCAACCCCACCTCCCGGAGCCAGCTTTGCTGTGTTGTGTTGGCAGGAGTGCATATGCCACAGTGTGTGCAATTGTCGTGAGGTGTACATATGTGGTGTGTGGATAGCTATGGTGCAATTAAAATTGTGGGGTCGTTGGGGCATGGACACCCAGATTCCCCACGCCCAAGAGGCAGCCCAGCTTAAATCTGATCTTTATTAGGTTTAAGGAGGAGGCTGATATTTGCAGAGTTCATATGGGGGGTGGGGGGTGTGCCATTCTCCTTAACTTGCATCACCATTCTGTGGAAGGTGGGTGCAAGCATGGGCCATAGTTCTTTGTAGAATTCAGCTGGAAAACCATCTGGTCCTGGGGCTTTGTTGTTAGGCATATGTAGGAGGGCTTCATGTAGCTCAGCCACTGAGATGGGTGAGTCCATGGCCTCAGTCTGCTCATCATTTAATTTAGGTAAGTTTATACTATTGAGGAAAGTGTCTATGTTTGGTTCCAGTGGGTCAATCTGGGGTGAATATAGGTTTTGCAAAAGTGTGTCTGCAAGTTTGCAAAAGTGTTGATTATTTCTTCAGGGATTACACACGAAATTGAAGTCCCCTCCTATGATAAGTGCTGTGTCTGAGTGCGCTGAGAGTGAAGCGAAGAAGGTATGAAGGAAAGAGGGGTTGTCAATGTTCGGTCCATAGATATTGGCAATACATAAGTTTGTATTATGTATCAATATGTTAATTATGACATATCTGCCCTCTGGGATGTGATTGAGATTTATTTTCCTATTTATCAAAATTGCAGCACCTCTCTGTTTGGAATTATAGCTTGCTAAGTAAGTGTGAGGAAACTTGTGAGCTAAGCTTCTGCTCTGCTCTCTTAGAGATGTGGATCTCCTGTAGTAAGACTATGTCTTCCTGGAGGTTAATCAGATGATTCAAAACTTTTAATTTTTTTTTCATTTGAACCAACTCCTTGAACATTCCAAGTGACAAAAATCAGCGTGGTCATGCTTGACTTACCTTGTTGGGTGTGGGTCCTGCAGTGTGTGTGTGTGTGCGCGCGTGCGTGCCTACAGTAATCCATACCCACCCCCTAGGGCTGGGCGATATAGACAAAATCCTCTATGATGATATGGATAATTTCATATCACGATAACAATATGTATCACAAGGTAAAAAAGACTTTACAATATAGCCATGGGTCAGGACTAATTTTTTTTTATAATTTTGGGGGAAAAATATACATGAAATCAACAAGACTTTTCTTTTCTCCTCTGGAATGACGCAAAGCAGCTAAGCATGCATTTACGGCAGCTTTTACAACACAGGCAATAGAAACGATAGAGGTAAATATCTGTTGATAGGCATTTTGCCTTCGCCATATGATATATGTTGCATATCGCCTAACCCTACCCGCCCCCAACCGAAGATGTCTTTGGACGGACGCAGGTCACGGTGGTCTTGCGGCCTGTAAAAATATCAGGGAAACACTAAACCTAATCTGTCTTTGACATCAAAATCAGTCCATTTAAACACAAAGTAATGGAACCAAATGTTTAATACCATTTATTATCAGCTTCTTGCAAGCTGACCAATGCCAATACGATAAAAGCACCTTGTAATAATTAGCACCTTGCAAACGTTCCCTGTCACGGAGTCATTGCAAGGCCTTATGTGCTAAACTGGTAACCTGAGAGGAAGACAGGATGTGAGAGACAGGGAAAACAGCATTTTCAAATCATCACCGATTGTAGAGCTCCACTCAGCAGAGGAAGAGGCATGCCCGATCTGATCCTTAGTGTCTAATCTGTGATGACAGTAGTCTAATGAGTTTCAGTACAGGAAATGCAGCGGAGGAGGAGGATATAACGTGGTACAGATGAAATCAACAAGACTTTTCACATGCCCGCAAGCCTCCAAAGCTAAATCCAGAAATGGATTATTTCCAAAACATTAGCCCTTCATCTCTGCTCAGCCATAAACATGGAGGGGCAATAGGTTCTCAGTCAAATCATTTCCACTGGGCACAGTTTCAATTTTCAAAAACAAGAACTATCACACCTCTTACCATAAATCCCTGATGAATAAACACAAATTACACATTTGTTGTACACAAGCCCAAATAGTGATGCAACAAAATAAAATGGTTACTGCTCCGGAATATTTTTGAATACAGAAATTATAAACATTTAACTTTTACCTTTAGATAGTGTAGAGATATATTTAAAAAAATACATGTTTTATAATATGCTGTATATTGTGGATAGCACTAAATTTAACCATTGTACAATTTCTACAATCTTTTTTTAAATTTGACTTGGCAGTTTGAAATAAAGAGCAACTCTAATCTCTGAAGAAGTGCAATCCAAAGAATGCATGTAGAATTTCCTACAGGAACCTGGCTCAAAAGCGACATGTCATTCCTTTGCCCAAGCTCCACCCCTTCACTGATACTGTGCTCACACTGGACCAGAAAACCCACTAACACCTGCTAACATCTGGCTTTTGTCTGCAATAGGAAAGGAGGCAATCAGCATTCCCTCCCCATGTCAAATGCCTCGGCTGTAGTCACAGCAGGGGTTGGAGGTATAGAACTTACACCAGTATAAACTAGCCTTGCCGTTTGTATTTGACCATAACATTCTCCTGCTCAAGGTCCTCCCTGGGCTTCACAAGAAAAGTCCCTCAATTCGTCGCAGGATCAACATCATTTGTGTGCGCCAGTGAATCGTCTGGAGAATGTGAGAGCTGAGCTGTAGCCGAAAGCCCATGCTGCTTGGCTTTGAAATGAAGGAGCGGCTGAAGGCTGAAACACACCGGGCACGTACGTGGTGTGATATAGTGTGACGGAGCTCTCGCAGCAGGCCCCTGTTATTATAATCAACTTTCACACCTGCGCAAGCATATCTTTATTTTCAGACGGCTGTTCTATTCTTTCACTGGAATTTTCCCTTCACACTGAACCATGTCGATAAACGATTAAGGATTAAGGTTCCTCGAGGGTTGACAGGAAGAGGTGACAAAAAGGTGTCAATCATTAGTGCCGACCCTGTATGACTGTATTATCTATTTGAGAATGTAAAATTAACAGGATAACGATCTCGGATCATTTGATCACAATGGAAGAAAAAGCAAAGCAACACTGCAGCAGTAGAGTCTTTCTAAGCAAATCTCTAATTATAAGAAACATATTAACCTGAGGTACATAAGGATAATGATTCTGCGCCAGTTGTAAACAACACTTCAGTGTCTACACATTGAAACAGCATACAGGGAAAGCAATAGAAGTCATTACTTACACCACATCCAGCTAGCCAACTTTGCCATAGCAAGAGCGGCAGAAGCTTGTCCTCTATCACTGCTGCTGAATTTGTAAATCAGGTTGGCTTCCTCTTTGAGTGGACGTCTTGTGAAAGCATGTTTTTGTAAGCAAATAACAGTAACACTAAACAGTCACACATTCTTGGTTATGTTAGTAATGACTGAAGACGACTGTGAGAACTGTCCAATCGCATTACGTCGAAAGAAACGACGATTTGCCGTCAATAATAGCGGGAGTGTCCGGCCCACAATTTGGAAAATCTGCTGCAGCCCATTAGAGAGCTGCCTCTTGTTGACTGTTCGCGAAACATTTAAGGAGCGTGTACACCCATTTTCAATGCTTTCCAGCATTGTGTTATGACAAAATGTGCAAAGTGTCACCTTTTAAGCCACAAATTCAGTTCAGTTGGCATTGAGGCCTTAACATTGGCTGCTTACAGAGCTGCTTTTCATGGTAGTATTCAGTATGAAATTGCTTAATCAACTTAATTGATTAAGAAAGACTGTTTGGCCAGGCTTAGTCCACAAACCGTGTTGTACTGTCCTGTCAAAATGGCCTGCAGCTCCTGAGAGTTCAAAGGTTCAGTCCAGAGTTAAAAATAAAACGTCAAATTCTGAAGATTTTCTGCTTCTCTGTGGCGTAAATAAGAACCTTCACACACGTTAGCCGTCAAGGAATCTCTCTATGAATAGATTAAATATGGTCACACAGAGAAAGGCAAACGTATCTACTAGCAATGGGAACAGAGTCAACTAACGACATGTACAGGTCAATTTTGGTGTAAAAATGGTATAAGTTTCATGAAAATTGGCTCGGTCATTGATCCACAATGCCACTGACAGTAGGGCACAGATGTGAGCACCACAATGGTTCACATGACACAAACAACACCACCACAGACAGTAGCATTAGAAAGTAGCCAGGCCATTAGCCTCTGCTATCTAACTAACAACTACGTACACTAAACAGACGATGGATTCCTCATTATTTCCTGTAACCGGGTCGACTTTTTTATCCGAGACGCCCTGTAATCTACTGCATCATAAAAAGGTAATGAAAAACATTTAATCTAAATAAATGACATGACAGCGTGTGTGTTGTTCTTTTAGGAAAGATATACCCATCAGCTTTAATTTCATGGCCGCTGACGGGGGAAGTGAATAACACTGATTATCTGGTTATTATACCACTCAGTTCAGTAAGCTGCAAGTGAATATAATCTCCTCAAAGTCGATGCGTCAAAAGCAGGGAAAATGGGTAAGTGTAAGGATTTGTGTGACTTTGACAAGGGCCACATTGTGATGGCTAGATAACTGGGCCAGAACATCTCTAGAACTGCAGCTTTTGTGGGGTGTTCCCAGTCTGCAGTGGTCAGGATCTATCAAAAGTGGTCCGTGGTGAACCGGTGACAGAGGAATGGCTCATTGATGCACGTAGGGAGCGAAGGCGAGCCCGTGTTGGCCGATCCAACAAACGAGCTATTGTAGCTCAAAATGCTAAAAAAGTTAATGCTGGTTCTGATAAAAGGTGTCAGAATACACAGTGCATTTCAATTTGTTGCGAACGGGGCTGTGCAGCCGCAAAGCCAGTCAGGGTTCCCATGCTGACCCCTGTCTACTCAAAGTGCCAGCAATGGGCATGTGAGCATCAGAACTGCATCACAGAGCAATGGAGGAAGGTTGCCTGGTCTGATGAATCACCTTGTCCTTTGCATCAACTGGATGGCCGGGTGCATGTGCATCGCTTACATGGGGAACAGATGGCACAAGGGTGCACTATGGGAAGAAGAAGCCTTGGGTGCCGCCATTCATGTGGATGTTACTTTGACACATACCACCCACATAGGCACTGTTGCAGACCATGTACACCATTTCATGGGAACTGTATTCCCTGAGGGCAGTGGCCTCTTTCAGCAGGATAATGTGCCCTGCCATAAAGCAGAGATGGTTAAGGAATGGTTTGAGGAACCCAGAGTTCAAGGTGTTCCTCAAAACTAAATCCAATCGAGCATGTGCGGGATGTGCTCGACAAACAAGGCTGATCCATGAAGGTCCAACTCCAGAACTTACAGGACTTAAAAGATCTGCTGCTTACATCTTTGTGCCAGATACCACAGCTCACCTTTAGGGCTCTAGTGGAGTCCATGCCTCGACGGGTCGGGGCCGTTTTGGTGGGAAAAGGGGACCTATACAATATTAGGCAGCTGGTCATAATGTTATGGCTGGTAGTTGTAAAGCTATTAAAGTGGAATTTAGTGAAATTAATTTTTAAGGATTTCATTTCCTCAAAAAAAAAAAAAAAAACTGCATCTCCAGTCAGGATCAGCTACATTAACCCAGAACATAAACTGATTGTTCTTAATTCTATCATTTTGTTCATTTCAGCTGGCGACTGGGCAGGGAAGCAGTGCTGTTGACCCTCTCGACAGACTTCACTGCACCATTTCACAGCTGACACAGTTTGAGTGGGTGTGAGAAATGATTTGGCAAATTCAAAGACGGAGGCTGATGAACTGGTGTGGTCTGACTTGTAGTTGTTTCAAGATAATGAGTGTTCTGGTAATTATATTAAACTGTTTACAAAGTTGAGAATGCAAAACCATAAACCAGACTTCAGACAAAAAATTGGGGATTTGTCATCCACAAGTCAAACTGATGACATGACTTGGCTTTAACTTTAAACAAATTAATTTCCCCATGAGTTTGCTTTGTCATTTTGTTATATTCTTCTGATTCTTGATGATGAGGAGCATAAAGAGGGAGTGCTAAATTCAGATTGATACAGATGAACTTATCCATCTGTAAGGCCCTCATGGCTGTAACAGTGTAGCCATTACTTACTATTACATTGTTAGTGGAGAGTGATTCAACAGCAACAACATCTAAACAGTTACAGCAAATGAAAAACATAAGAACCCACCACAAAATTAATGGTCCGCTTTAGAGGTAAGTCCAGTCACAAAGCAGAGGCTGTGCGATATCGGGATCTTAAAAACTGTTTACACTGAGTAGAGCTGCATGCAATACTAAAATGAATTACACGCGCATACTTAATATGACAAGAAAGATGTTGTGTTCCCTTTGACAGCTCTGGGAAAAAAAATTAAACCTGTATAGATAGCTGTAAACGGCACAATGTTCTATTCAGACAGGATATGCGAGACTGACACAAGGTTTGCAATTAACAAACATCCATGACACATTCCTCCCAAAAAATATATCAAAATTAGACCACACAAAGTGTGGAATGCCCAAGAAAGCATGAAAAACCTCGCTGACCGCTGGCCCTGCACTCTCAGCGGGGTCAATTCACTTGAGTTGAAAAGGGTGCTAATGCACTATGGTAACATTTGAATAACTCCCTCCTGCCGGCTGAAAACTGAATAAGATTAGGCAAACGGGGGAATTCTCTCCCTGACTGCATTCCAGTTGATTCTACAGAAGATCCTGTTCAGTCACAGAACCGCGCGCACACAAAGCAGGCCTGGCAGACACACTGAGGCTCCTCACATGCTGCTAGGCAACGGCGCTTTTGGGCAAACTTTTAGGAACTCAGGATTCAGTTCAAAAACAAGAAATGCCAATCCCTCGCTTTTCACACGGCTCAGGCGGGAGGCCCCGGAGAATATTAACCTGCTTGCTGCTGAAAAACAACTGCCAGCATTTCTCTTGTTAGTCCCTGGATAAAGGCGACATTTAACAAAGAAGGTGGATAACTTTTTCCGATGTGGGTTAGAAAATTGCAGCAGCCCTAAATACAATGAAGAACTAAGTAGAAGTAGATGAGTTTGTGTGTCTGAGTCGGCAGTGTTTGAGCCGGACTGTGTGGGAGTGGGAGGAGTTTGAGTGGGTCCATTAGTATTTTCTCCGGTTGGTCATAGGGGCATAAATAAAAATAATATACACGTTAAGAGCTGCAATAATGTGTCATACTGTTAAGATCAGGGTTTTTTTTTATATTCTGGTGACTAAGAATCAGAATTGCTTTGATTTCATTTATACCAATGCCAGTGCTTGATATCAATGCTTTTGATTATGTTTACTGGTCAAATATTTGATTGATTCTTGATCATTTCATTGCTGGGGGGTAAAAAAGAAAAAAAAAACTGCTCAGCCTGCCTGTGGGGTGCTAATGTTATTATAACGGGGCATTCCTGGAATTTAAGCCCAGGTTTTGGAGCGAGATGGTTCAGCATATCCCTGAGGTTTCCACCCTCACTTAAAGGCTCAATTTACAGACATTACAACCTGCAGGTCTCCATGCGTGAATACTAGCTGGTTAACATCTTTACTCTGGAGAGGGGAGACATTAACATGATTCTGGGGAGTCATTTCCTGTACAGATGAAGTGAGAATTGCATTCGAACTTAATGGATGATAACATAATAGCAACATAGCAACATACTGGCAGATGCTAATAGATCACTACATTCAAATATGCAGCCCTGAACTACACAAATCGCAGCATTGGCAAGAATGAGAGATCCGAGCTAATTTAGTTGATAAAAATCACTGACGCATGAAGTGAAAACAGCGAACACCACACTATTTACCTGGGAAATAGCTTCAATACAGCAGAGAAAACTTAATTTGTCTAACTGCACAGGTAACTACTGCGTAATGATTAAACAGAATACCAACATGGGGCTGACAGAGTTCACGGTAATGTGAACAGCAACTGTTTGTGGGTTACAATAAGAAGAATTCACAAATATTTTTGGCATCTTCCCTTCTTTTGCTTTTGATAATTTCTCCTTTACCGACATCTTACCGTTACAACCTCCTACTTCTGCCGGTTTCCAGCAGCATAAACATGCATCTGTAAGAATAAAAACATGCCTCCTGCGACAATAAAAGAACTGATAAGCTTGGAGGCAAACGATTGAAGTTGAATGATCGTTTACAAACAGGTTCTCAAATGGAACCAGTTCTCAGTTCCCGTTACTACTGGACCACCAAGTTGACTCTCAATAAGCCGCAGACCTTCTTTTGAACTGAATTTGCTCAACAGAGAAATTTCAGCCAGCATCACAAATCTGACCTGACATTTTTTTCAACAAATTCACTTTAAAAAAAAAAAATTGGAGAGAAACTGTTAAGCCAAAGTTAAAACAAAACAAATTAAAGCCCAGTTTATTGAAAAACTCTTGGAAGACTCTCACAGGAGTCTTGACAGTCTGTCCCGTACACTCTGACCATGACTATCTAGCTGGAATGTGCAAAGATAGAAAATGATAACACTTGCGCAATGCCCCACTCTGGGATATTTGTGTGCTTTTATGTCTGGTAGTGTGAACCTCTTATACGGACTACCTACACAACAAGGACAAAGTGGTGTGCCCACACCCTGGAACTTCATGTCTTTTTATCATACTTCCCTGGGGGCAGGGGCATAGAGGGTCAGACCCAGGTCAAAGGCCTGGTGACTCAAGCTTGACCTCCCTGGAATGCATCCAGCCCCTTTGTTTCTTTACAAATGAAGCCTTTTTACAATCCTACTGTACTGGTCCTAAAATGCAGGGGGTCACAGCACAGTCGTAGATTGACTGTGACCACCTGGTACCATCATTGCTGTAGAGCCGCACACTGCAACCAGGTGTCTAGCAAGAGACTAAAATAAGGGCAATTACATCATGCTTATACTAAAGTTACGTCATCATATTGTTCGCGTGAAAGCCTGTTCATTTGTGCCCACAGAGGTTTTGTTGCGTGAAGTGTAATAAACCAGCCAATCCTCATGTTTGGGTCAGCTGACATGTTCCATCTTGTGGTTGATGCTGCCAGGGGGTGTGATCGGCTTCATCCAGAGAAACAGCTGTGATGGGAGGTGCCGTTTGATAACCTCTGTGACAGACCTGCTTTGACCACCGTTATTCAGTCATAATCACATGGCAAGCAGGAACCATTTCTCACAATGACAGGTTATCTGACAGCACGAGTTTCATTGGCCATTTCAAAATAAATTGATGATGACATTGCTAGAACCAAAGCACTTGCACTCCTCCACGAATGGGATGAGAAAGAGATAACTTCAAACACATAAATGCACAACAATGGGCTGAACTGTTTTGATTCATGACCATGTAATTTATGATTATTGAACAGGAAGTCAGTGTATCTTCTGCATGTCATATTATTTAGTGCGGAAGCACGGAAGCAGATAACTTTCCTCCCTCCTTTCTTTCCACAAGGAATAACTACGATAAACACCAGAGAGGGGAAGTCAACCTCTTCC
>CAAKHG010002717.1:4363-22608 GCA_901007715.1 Dactylopterus volitans
CCTCCAAATTGTCGTCCTCGATGTGCTGTGGTGTTGAGTCCAGTAAATGTTGAAGTTATTGACATTGACATGCTGTGGTCAAGCAGCAGGAGCCTCTTGTTAGCTGACTCTTGCTGTTGTGTGTGTGTGTGTGTGTGTGCGTGCGTGAGTGCGTGCGTGCGTGTGTGCATGCGTGTGTGTGTGTGTGTGTGCGTGTGTGTTTGTGTTTGTGTGTGTGTGTTTAGAGGATGATTAATTCATTCAGTAGGGAGAAAAGCTGGATTATTTCCACAAGCAGACAAGTGAGAAAAAAAACCTGTGCTTCCATGTCAGGAGTCTTTAAATGAAATATAATATCACAAATCAAACACTTCTGGTATGTGGAGTTGTTAGAATGGCTGATAAAGTCTCATGTCTGATGATGAATACATGGTCATTATTTCTAAATTAAATGCTAAAAAAAAATACAAAGGCGATACAATTTTGCATCATGTTTCAATAGGTTACTAAATATTTGTGAAATCTTTTGAGCACAAGGTCAGGGTCCTCCATCCCATTACAAAACTGGACTTTGGAAAGGAGACGGTAATGTCTTGATTGGAGTGTCTTGAAAAGCACCGCTGCACTGAGGCTCAGTGAGGCGTGCTCAGTCGCTGCAGCAGCAGCAGCAGCAGCAGCAGCAGCAGCACCGACCTCATCAGAATCCACTGATGAACTTAGCCTCTGACATCTCTCTTGTCTTCACACTTGTACAGCGATGGAGTCAGAATAATTTAAAGCAATATTTCATTTTATGGCGCATATGCTTCGGCTTGGGTTTATGAACAGCTCCCAGGCGCCTAGGGTGGTGTCTTTCACTTGTTTTCACTTTGAAAAATAATTACAAAAAGTCATGTTTGCTTAAAATCGAGATTAAAGTAAGATGATATTAATTCTGCTTCACACTTTTCTACTTCTGGTATTAACAGGAAAAGAAAAAAAAGATCATCTGCTATGTTCATCCCAGTGTAACGCAGCCGTGATGGGTGGCACTGTTAACTCAGCGTGATGATGGTCAGCCCTTGGAGACGGAGCAAGGGTGAGCCACCTCTGTTGTTTATGTTCTGACTCCTCCATACAGAGACTGAAGGGGGGAGTCAGGAGACAGATGCTTAACGACTCCCTCAAGGCCACAGCTCCGGGCCTTATCTCATCCCCAGTTTGTGGGGGTTGCCATAGTAACTGACCTGATCACATGAAAGTATGAGTAGCATATTGGCCCACAAGCCACTAAAAAAATTTTGTTGAGCACATATACCCATTAAAAACCCAGACATACTGTTTGGTAAATGCAGTTATGACGTTTAATTAATTGTGTGTTTACAATTATGAATGAATGCTTTTTCTTTGCTAAAACAACTGTGGCAGAGAGCAAAACAATTATGCTATCAGTTTTTGTTTTAAACAAATGAGTCAGGCAAGATTGATGCAGGTAAAATGTAAAATGTATATTTTATATTGAACCCTGCAAAAAGAAAGCATTTTGCATGAAAATATTATTTCATTCTCACATGCCATATGCTCATAATTATTGTATCGAATTATTGTATTGAGTTGTACATACAGCATATTGTGCAAACAGGACTTCTTTTTATGTTAATGGATGAAGATTAAGAGTTTCATAATGGTCCGTGTGGCTGTTCCTAGATTTCTCTGTATTCCTGTAATATTTCCACAACATTGTTATAATAATAAAATCATAAAACACTGAAATTCATATTTCACATGTGGAAGGGTGCAAAGACAGAGTAGCCACTCAATTTAAAAAGATGGATTGATGACATGCTGTTGACTCCAATGATTTATCTTAGTTTTATTTACATACCATTTTTTAAAGTTAATGCTATTATTAATCAGTTAATGATGAGTGAGATTCATTCACATATGCGTCATGCAATTTACACGTGAATAGACTTGGCCATATCATTCATATTCAAACAATCAGAAATTTGTTTTGATATCTTAAGCTGTGCCATATTCAGATTGATTGAGGAAGAACAACATGATCAAAACTGCAGACTGAATTTTTTCATTTATCTATTTTGATCCATCACATGAGTTAATCACAGATTTGCTGTAGAAAATTAGCAAATCCCATAAACTGCTGCACAGACTATTAATCAACAGTAATGTTGAAAATCATCTGCAGCGTCTCTCTCAGCAGAGGCTGCCATTGTGCAGTGGCAGACTGTGCGGAGGAAACTAAACTAACAAGGGCTAGTTGCAGTGTTGCAGGTTGCACAAGCATGTGCACCATGGTGATCAGACAGGTGTTTTGACATCTCCCTCTCTCCGCTCACAGAAACATCTGGCACGGCTGCCAGGCCTAATTGTAACAGTATTTTGCAGGCTGTCAGTAACCTGGACACTAACAAGCAAAACAAAATTATAATAATGATGCAAGCAAAGCTTTTTCAGAGACTGTTGGCCTGTGGATTTCGTCAAGGTTTCTGTAACATTTTCCTCTTTGACTTTCCAAACCAAAAGGCTCCCAGGCTCTCTGTGCCTGAAACATCTGCCATATTTGCAGTTATTAGTGAACACTATGCATGTGTTTCTTACATATGTTACTTCAAAACTGTTACTACAAAAGTAGGCAAAGGATACATTCCGCTCAGATAATGGCTGCACAAAGCTCTTATATGCACTTTAAAGACTGCCAAAATGAAGCAGATAAACCACTGTTTCATCCCAATAACTTTGACTGTAGTTCATCTTAGACATCAAAATATGCTAACTCTGTTTTGTTTTTTTTTAAAGATAATGATACTTTACAGAACAAAATGCCATTGCTTTTGTTTTTTTCTAGATCTCCTACATTATAGATTGTAGGTGTGCATTTAATTTAAGGTTAAGCTAAAAAGAAAATCAAACCACTCTCCAAAAGAAAACAATAAATAATTCTGTGGAGAGAAACTTGTTAAAAAAATGAATTTTGTATTGAAAAATGTTTCACACCAATTTTTTGCACCTTTTTGACGTAATAGTCATTTAATTTCCTTATGCACCTCCATTTAACAGCTGAATGACTGATGTAGATGAAAGTTTGTCAGTTTAGCAGTATGATATCATGCTCTGCAGTCATGACCACATGCTACAAAAATGGCAGTGTGTCAGTCAACAGGTGTTTATTGCAGCCTGTAAACAAAGCTGCACCTCTGATTGACGCTGCACCTTGTATGACTTTCGATTAAGTGTGTGTGTGTGCGTGCGTGCGTGCGTGCGTGTGTGTGTGTGTGTGTGCGTGTGTGTGTGTGTGTGTGTGTGCGCGCGCGTTTGTTTGTGTGTGTATGTGTGCGTGTGTGCGTGTGTGTGTGTGTGTTTGCGCGCGCGTGTATGTCTGTGTGTGTATGTGTGCATTTGACAAATAGCAAATGAATAGTTTTATAAATGTAGACAAAGGGTGTTAAGTAGAACCATGGCAGAGAAATTAAATGAGTACAATAAAAATGGTATGAGCCATTTTATAAGTGACAAAAGATGCTTACTTTTACAGCATCCAGAGGACAAATTCCTGTGGCAGTTGTAAGGAACAATTACTTAAATAATTGGGCTTTCAAAGAAAAGATTGATTGTCTAAAAGCTGTTTTCTGTGGAGAATCCATTAGGGGAAACCATTTTTTCTGGCTCCTTGACACAGTGTTTTTATTAATTTCTACTCCCAAAGATGCATGATTCTTTGGTTTTTTGCTGCTCTGTCACTGGCCTGTATGATGAACTGTGCTGCATGGGGAAAAGTCATCAGATGAACAATTTAGAATCAACCACTGATTTACTGTGGTTATATACATATATACAGTATGCATACAGTATGCATATATATATGCACATATATATATAATTTTATTTATTTATTTATTTATTTATCTATTTAATTTTTCCCCCGGGCAAAAAAATCTCACTCAATGGTGATATACTGTACATTTCTGTAGCACTATGTTCTGAGTTAACTGATGTCTTTATGAGAGGAATAGGTCGTGAGCATGACTCTCATGCATCCTCTGGCTGCAACACCTGCAACACTTGCATTTATTCACAAAGCTTAATTAGCACCTATTCAGTACATGCTGTTCACACTGTGCAGAGAGACGAGGGCTGGGAGGCTGCTGAAGGTTATCTCCCACACAAGCTACACACACACCGAAACCTCATTCATAGTCGACCACAAGCCATGTCAGGCAGGTCATGCCCCATCATCTTAAATCTGATTTCATTCTGTTTCATTTTGAGGAATACATTTCCACACCTAGATCCCATTTTTAGGCTATGTGTGATAGGCTCTACCCTTGACTTTAATGTAATGTTATAAGTACCCAGATGATTGATTTTAGCATCCCTACTAGGGTGATGAGGGGTTGGGGGATGTTGTTAAAAACGTTTCACACTGGCGGGATGATAAGGCATCTCCCTGAATGCTGTTAATGCAAGGGGGCCTGTGGCCATCTTGAGTCCCCCTTCTGTTGTGCTGATGGGACAGAGCTACTGCCATCTGCTTCCCATCCTCCCCGTTGCCCCACCCATGGACGTCGCCGCTCTCTGATGCCATTTCATCCGCCGTGCTTGTATTGTCTTCCATGTCTCCTTGGAGGTCATGCGGTGCACAACAACAATATCCAAAGCACCTTAATCCAACATTGAATCTGGCCTCCCTCCTGTGTGCAGGACGCTCCCGTCCCCACTGAGTTCCAACACAAATAGTGTGAAATTTGGAAAATATCCAACAAATATGCTGTTTGGGTGGTACCGCGGATTTTGGAGGCTGATGTGAAATACAAGCCAATCCCACAGCTACGTGCACGATCACATGACTCCGTAAAACCTTGGGGCTGATAGAAATGTGGGTGTGCATGGTAGAGTATTATGTAAATGTAAGGAGAGGGAAGTGTATTTCAGGGGGAAAAAATCACTTTATTTATGTGTCCTACATCTCAACTTCTATTTCAATCATCCTGGCTCCCCCTCCCTCTGAGAAGGGACCGGCAGCTTTGCTTCAGGGCAGTCTGGTCCTCCTGTGACTGACACCCTCCACTGCTGCCCCCCACCAGGATGCTTCACACACAACCTGGGGGGCCCTTGTAGAATTAGCTTTAAAAGTAGGCCACGGATAATTGTCTGGACAAGAAAGTGTATCAGTGCTCTGTCATGTTCAAGTTCCTGCCACTCAGCCTCATAAGGCTAATCCTGGGGAACTACCTCACGCTGTAGGGGCAGAGCGGCTCTGCTTTTGACTTATATATCTGCACGGGTGCATACATGTTAATGCTCTCCTCAGCCCAAGGCAGCGGAATATAATTAATATGTATGAAAGGTGAAAACTGGAAGAAAAGGGGTGTTTTTGATTAATTGTTCCTCTGTGTTGGCTTTACCGTATTAATATCCAGGAGGATTAAAAAGGTCAGGATTGACCTGGTAAACATTAAAATTTCATGGAACCGCTGCACATAGCTGACAGTAAAAAGACAGTAAGAATACACACGCGCGGGCTCGCACGCTGGCATGAATATAAATTACTCACATGGCGTAACACCAACCAAATCTGAAAAGTGTGCTGGGATGTCATTAATAATAAACAGGCAGGCTCCCATTTATTAGAATAGTGAAAAGTCATGTTTTCTCCAATGTGGCCTATTTTAAAAGTGCGTCTGTGGGAATAGAGGAAGCGCTTTGTGCTTGTGTCAGAGCAGGCGTTCCAGGTCCCCGCTGGGAGGAGGTATGGCTCACCAGCAGCTGAACACACTCCTCATTCTGCTGGGACAAATAGCGGAGTGAATATTTTGAAGACGCTTCACTCCTGCTAGATTTCCTTTACTCTGTGTCTCTGATCTGCTTATCATGTAAAGATCTGGGATTTTATTAGCCATGAAAATGTTCCGTATATTTTTATGCTTTAAGCCATAAAACGTAATGATAGGGGAACACCCCACTGTGCATAAAAATTGTTCAGATTTTTAGCACAGCACTGTAGAATCCAGCTGATACAAGGCCAAAGGGTCCATTTTTATCTTTTGATTCTCACATTAACCTTCCATTAAAAATTATCTATGTTATCATCACCCTCGATTTAGGCTAATAAATTCCAGTTTTATGAGCCATCTTGGAGGAGAATTGTCATGATGTTATAGTTTAAGTAACATATGTTCCAATTTACTGACATCTACTGGATTTGATGCGGCATCAGCCATCCATTCACATCATCATCATTTCATGGCATGAAATTCCCTTCAATAAGTCGCCTTTGGATTTTGGTGATCAAGCAGCACATGGAGCCAGAAATTAACAGCCTGCTGTTGAACGATGAACAAGACCGGTGTCGAAATGAATAGGGGTTTTCTGCTTATTATGATCATACAATGTTATGCAGCTCAGTCCTTTTAAATAAGAGAAAAGACTACCACTATACTGAATAATGCACCCAATTTTCTTTGAGAGAATCCAATTTGTCTGTAATGCCGGATCCCTATATTTAATGTCTAGGAATATTTATTGAGTGGAGCCCTATTAGCAAAAATTACAATGAAGTTTCAAGTGATTAATGCTAGAATATTGTTTTTTAAAAGAATCCTTCCAGTTTGTGCCAGTTATTTCCCTTTCTGATGAACAGCAACAAATATATTAAGTGTTTCATTTTACGTGAGTAGTAACTGATGATAGAGTTAAATATTATCTGAGGTTTTTTCAGGTGATGTTTACTGCCCGTGTGGACAGATGCAAATATAAAACTAATCTCTTCTGCACACTCTAATTCTTTAGAGGAACTGAAAAGGGAGTCTTATTTTTTTAAGTTGGTTACACTCATATTCTCACATGACAATGTCCTTTGTGCAGCCATCATGACAAAAAAAATTAATAATGTTCTACTATTTTGTAAGGAACAAAATGCAGTGGAGCGCGTCACATTTGATAGCATATGATGCAACATTTTAGAGGGTGAAAACTGTGACAATACACCAGTGATTTTCTACTTATCTTCTTTCTTTTCTATTTTCTAACAGTGCATTGACGTCAGCACACTGTGGAGGGATGAATCATAGAAATGTCACAGTATGAAACCAGAGTGATATCACTAAATGTCTAACACCTCTGCATGGTGCACGCGGCAGCCTTTTAGGAGGTCAGCCAGAGTCATGTGGTGGGAGGGAGACACTGGGGCAAAAAAAAAAAAAAAAAAAAACCTCCTCTGGACAGCAACTGCAATAACATGAATAGATGTCTACCCCAGTGCAATTAAACCCTCCCTGATTACGTCTCTCTGGCTATCGATTGGAAACTTTCACTTAATAACCACTAACATGGTCTCTTATCTTAACCCCAAGGTCCAGCCTTCCAGGACTGACTGCAAAAAGATTTATGTTTACTTCTTTAGTGACTCCTCCGGGACATTGTGTCATTTCTGTATCCGTAAGTGTGGAGAGGTCTGCCGATTACTTGTTAAACCAACATTATTAAATGCAGCGCTTTCCCACTCTGCAGGTCAAATCTTTTAGTAGAAGTTTAAGGACGATGGTATGAAATGGCTGAATAAGCCTCTATAACAGTCAGTGATTGGTTTAAATTTACTGTACATGACCTACATTCATATCATATATGGTCATATATACCGATGTCTAATGCCCTCAAAGTCAGTTGAACACCTACAGCATAGGAGACTTCCACAACCACCATCAAAACACCAAATGAGAGAATGGCATTCAGTGGCGCTGCCGCGGAGATCGGCAGAATCTATGCCATGACACATTAAAGCTGCTCTGGTTGCTCCTTGTGGCCCAATTCCAAGAGACTTTATGCAATCATATCTCTCACGGTTTCGTTTCGTGGGAGAAATATTTGCCCAGATTCTGTCTATTAGAAATGGATTTATCTTTTTGCTGGCAGCACATTTATTTGAAAAGTATTTGTTTCTGATAAGACATGTTGATAAAGAATATCTTACATATTTTATCTTGTCCTACCTTATTTTATCTTACCTTTGCCCCACAAATCCTTCAACTCAACCAAGTAATTATGTTTCATTTGGTGTCATTACTGTAGTAATGATTTGGTTGGTTTAGGTTTGGATTAAAGGACAATTCCATTACTTTTACTTTTATACCTTTTGTTTTGAAGGCCAAATGATAAATAAGGAAGGAACTGTTTCAAACTGTTTCGATCCTGAGCAAGAATTTTATAACCTGCCAACACAAAACAGCTGTAACACAGTCAAATTGGGCATTTATCTGCATTAATCTACTAAAAGTGCTTGCTTTTTGCCACAGTGGACTGTTTCATTATGGAAAGGATTTCCACACAGATCAACCCTTTTGTTTATATTATGCTGCTCTCCTGTAATTTGTCACCCATCTGCAAATTGATACAAAGAGCCAAATGCTCAAAAGCATAACAGCCATGTCATAATTTACTGACTGTGATATGCACAATGAATATGAATAGATCCAGCACAAAAGGTAAACACAGCAGGGGGTCCTTGTGTGTCTGCTGTTTGAGGCCGTATTAAATGGTCTGTCCATATTCATATTAATACATCTTTTACTCATAAATGATCAGCTGTTCTAAACACTACGCTCTGCGACTGAGAACCAGAAGGTGCACACCAACACAGAACTGAGAGCAAGACGTAATCGTTGTTGTTTGATTTAATCAGTGAATTCCCACATTGTTCTCCTTTAAGTGCAGCAAAGATGGCAGAGCACCTCGTTATGTTGTCTGCAGTGCTCAGATCCAGCTGTGGAGCAGAGCAGAGGCCTGTGTGACGAACAGGCCTCATTTGCAAACTCCTGCGCTTTGCTGGTGTGCTGCATGTAAAGCTCTTGATCAGAATCAAATTGCACTAACTGGGACATTATTAAAACACTGAGATAATCAACAGATTACGTGGAGAGTTACTTTGGCATAATAATCTGTGATGTTTTAAAACTTAAAAATCATAATACATATAATGCATTCAGCATTTATCCAGGCCATTGTGTGTGCGCATGTGTTTGTGTGTGTTTGCTCCCATATTTATTGAGTCCATTACCCAGAGTAGATCAGATTTTTCCTAAAAATTATAGTATAGTAGAGTATTTAAAATAAATAATTGTGACAGAAACCATCATTGGACAGACATCAGTGTTTTAAACAGTGCTGACTGCATCACGCGCAGTTTAACTATACAGCTAAATAGCATCTCATCACATGGATCCTTGAGGAATAATTTGATCACCCAACAAAATGACAAAACACAACAAGTAATGTAGAGTTGCTTTGATACGGTTGAAACAATCAGACCATGTTTTGGCTTATGAGTGGATAAAGTCACAATGCATGTAAACGTTTCCTGGGACGGCTCCAAGCTGCTGTTTGGTCCAAAAGCAACATTGACTTGTATAAGAAATTCACCCTTCACAGCTCACGCCTCTGAATCATACACCTGTTTGGTTTCAGCGTGCCAGTCTTCCACACTCGCTCTCTGCTCAGCCATGTGAACACAGCGCAGGTTGTCCACAGTACTGCCCTCAGGCCCCGCAATGTGTTCACAGCCCGGCTGGCTGGCTGGCCGGGTGGATGGGTGGGTGGGTCGGTGCGTGCAGGGGGGAGAGAGAGGAGGCAAAGAGGGGTGGGGAATTAAATAAATAATAGTGTGGCCTTTCTCTGGGTGAGTAAGCAAAGAGGGAAACAGAGTTTGCAAGTGGCAGACATGGTGCCCTTTTATTTTCCGGAGCTCAGAGCCCATGCTCTTTATGGTGAACACGAAGCTCATGGTGATATAGTATGTTTTGTTTGCTGAATGCAGAAAAGACGAACTGTAGGAATCGTCAACAAGGAGATCACCCTCAACTGTGGATGGGGTTTACTGAGAAAAATAGTCATTTGCTAATTAAGTAAAATGGCAATTTTATCTTAACCCTGAGACAATACTTAAACTGTATCCTGCAGACGGAGAGTTGGTCAGTTGTCGGCTCTCTCTTACTGGTGTGGGCTCTCCGGGTGACTGCTGCATTGATTAAAGACGTCTAATACACAGAGACAACGGCTAATGAGAAAGGCCTCCGAGTTGGGCTGATCTAGCGGTGGGGGGACAGGGAGCGGATTGGGGTCGGGGAGTAAAGGGAAAGAGGGGGTGGAGGGGTCTTCACATGTCCTGAACATACAACCCTCGCAACCTCCCTCCTCATCCAAGCCCTTGCATCACCCACCCATCTGTATGGGTTTTGACACATGGAGGGGATTGGTGGCGTGAAACCATACTCCATTTCTCACCTAGGCGCACCACTGACACAAAACTCTTGAGTCTCCAACTCAAGAAGCATTTGAAATGTCAAGAGTTTTGAGTTACCACTGGATGAGGGAGAGAGATGACTTTTCCAGAGTGAGGATGGGGAGGGGAGGAAACAGGTGTGGACCTCCCCGTGGATAGAGCTCCTCCAGGGGAGGGTTAGCAGTGACTGGGGCTGGATGGATGCCTCCCCACAGGGAGAGAGAGAGACTCGCGTAATTCAGGCAAGATGCTGGTCTCTCCCATATACAGAATTAGTTATGTTGAGTGGTGACAGGCCAAGCATGAACAATAAGATCCTTATTCACGTCGGAGCGTTGCATTACAGCGTTTAGGGGAGTATCTCATTGTAAACATGCAGGTCCGAAAACAGGCACGTCTGCACTCTTACCAAGGCGGTGACCCATCAGGAGGACAAGGTGTACCTGGTAATTAAAATGCAATCTCTGCTGCTGTGCCCCCCGGAGTGCGGTGGCAGCGGACTCACCCAGGAGCCTGGGGGCGAGAGGTGCCACCTGCACTGCCACACCACCTGCGCCACCACTGCCTCCCTTCATTAAGCTTGGTATTTATACTAGCGTCTGCACCCCCTCCACCACCATCATCACCACCACCAGCAGCAGCAGCAGCAGCAGCAGCAGCAGCAGCACTGGTCTTCATGGGCCCTGGTAAGGCAGAGCTTTATTAGAATTAATGTGGCACTTCAGAGGAGCGTGTCAGTGTGGCGCGTACCGGGGTGCCAGGAGAAAGAGTCCCCAGCTCTCCTCTGTCACATTGAATAAAGGTGCGACAGCCAGCCGAGAGCCAAGATGAGCGTGGACAGCACATGACAGAACTGTTTTCCAGAGCCAAGGGAAAGAGGAGTATTTTTTATTCAATCTGTTCTCATGTTTACAGGATGAGCGATTATATTTTACATGCGGAAGATCAAAGTCTTTGACGAGAACGTAACCATGTGAGACAGACGAGCGTTCATCAACAGCCGGACATTCACCAAAGCGCCCTCGAAAACATGTGACGGCTGAAAGGAATTAATATGAAATGGCCCCTGCAGTCAGAGGGTTATAGGAGCCTCCCCATCGCTCTGTTTTGAATGATGTAATTGTCAGCTCAATTGGGTCAAGATTTAATGCATCACACTGATGACACCCCGCCCTCTCACTTTACGTGTTGGTTTTTCATCATTGCCACGAGCTTTAGAAGAAGCTAAAACTCAACTTCCTGGAACTGATGACATCGGAATCACACTACAAATGCCCACTACTTAACACGGTGTTAAGGGCAACCAAGAACAACGTGGTTGGTTCAATCAATGTTGGCCGAGTGTATTTGTGTTTTTCCACTGACTCATTGACCCAAACTAAGTAGTTATTTTAACTCAGTAGTAATCCTATATACATTTCTGCTGGCTTCCAAATCAAATATAAATGAGCAACTGAGATATTGAGGAACAAAACCGTATCTAAAGTTACAACCTTTAACATATCTGTCCTAGTTGTTTTGGCGACATCTGTGGTTACTGGTGGTAACAACAAGTGCAGATTAGTAGTATAAACTGGCCCTTTTTCCATTCGTTGATCAACCCCGCTGTTATTACTGCTAACATCACAGCGCTGTGGACAGAATTGTTGTCTTGCTGAGAGGTTAAAAGGATAGTTCAACCAAAAATGAAAATGCGCTAATTATCCACTCACCGCTGTGCCAATGGAGGGGTGGGTGAAGAGTTTGACTACACAAAACACTTTTGCGTCATTTGCATCATTCACATCATGTTTTAAGCCCAAATGTCACTGTTATCCTACGAGCCCAGAGCTGCCTTCACATTTGCACACAACATACACACACCACGCTCTCACAGTTTACTTCAGTCGTATTTAATTTGACTGCAATGCTGTTAACCACAGAAACCTTTTTGTGGACTCATACACTTCACCCACCCGCCAATCAGCTCAGTGCTTGGTAGATAATCATTGTATTTTAATTTTTTTGGAAACTACTTCTTTGACGTATTCAGCCTGTCACCTCTTCATATGACAACTCACTTCTCCCTCCATTACTTTCTGCAATATTTCCAAAAGATCCAGTGTCAAAAAAAAAAAAAATTGCTGTGAACGCATTTCTAAGGTTTCTCACAAAAGCAATCAATTTCCATCAAGATGACTGAACTTGAGTAGAAAATTGAAAGAAAAAAAAGGTTAATTCATGTTTTACAACTTCAGTGCTTTGATTGTGAAGCTGCAGCACTGGAAATGCAACATTTTACTGCAAATGTTGCCACTGACACGCAGCCAGTCCATATTTACCACAAATACAAAGGCTTTCATCACCACACACTTTGCAGTTGACAGTGAATTAGCAAACGTTTATTTCAATTAAAATGTTTTTCACATTGTAGAGTGTCCAAACAGTCAGAGATGAGCATTGTTCCAAATTTATTTCCTCCTCTTTACATGCCGAGACATAAAGCCATCCATCATCTGCATGTTGTCCTCTCACATTTAGAGGGAAGTTTGTAAGACAGTGTTTCACGTTGTTAACAGTATGTTTGGTCACTTCTGCGAGGATGGATGTAAAAGGAGGGGTGGCAACACTGATGCTACTTGTAGGCAGGCAGCAGGGGAGGACATTAAAATCTAGTTTGCATCACTCAGCGACTCCAATTAGACACGAATAAGCAGATACAAGTTCCTGTCTTCGGATGTGTTTTATGAGCTCCTGTGCAGCATGGGAATTCTGCAGAATATACTGTACATCTCCCCGCAGTTTGGTGATCTCCACTGCACGCCCCAGTTCATTAGTGTTAAAAATGGCAAGCATTTTAGAGGCAGATGTACTTTTTAAGTCTTATTAGCTTCAGATGATGTTGTTTAAGGGGTATATGAGGCTTCCAATTAAAGCCACGGAAAAACTATAGCAGAAGTTTCTCCTATATTTTCTTTCTTTTTTTCTTCTTTTCCGAGCCATGGGCCTCACTGTTAGCACTCGCCTTATCAAAGGCAGACATCAAAGGATTTTTGCGGCTTCTGTGCACACAGCTATATTAAGACAACCTCTGACTTATAAAGAGAAATGAATGGTTCAGTCGTAATTTGTTGATGTAAGCCAAACTCCCATTACTTTCCGGGCTTTTGTGTGGAGGTAAACGAATCTTAGCATTGGCAATATCACCTGGGATTTCCTTTCACTTAAAAAGAAAAAAAAAAAGGTTGGAATCTCATCGCATATCGCGTCCATTTGCTATCATCTCTGAGGATTTGTTAATGTTAGATACATCAGCTGAATAAGCAAAGATGCATAATACACCATTCGATACCATTACTCCTTCTCCGAAAATCCCCTTTTGCCAGAGCTCGGTTTAAATTATTTCAATTAATTAATCAGCAGACTTTTTAGAGATATCTTTTCCTGAATAGGTCCAGCTCTGCTCTGACTAAAATGCAGCTCTTTTTGCGTACTCTAATTTTGCAGTGGTCCTGCTTTAATGGGTTCATCCAGAACTGCAGTGGTGGCTGGAATAAAACCTTTTAGCATCCCCTAATATAGGTACAGCGGTGCTGGGCTGTGCCACACTCCCAGTCCCCTTACAGTGCTGTCACTATTCATTCACAGTCTGCCCTTCCTCCTCGCGCCACAACCTCAACAGGGGCATCGCTCATGATAGAAAACAATGAGCATGATTTGTGAACTCTCAGCGTCTTTGTAATTTCATCAGTGTAATGGGATTATATTTCAAATCACCACTCCTTTGTTCATTATACGTTTAAACTCCTCTGACAGACAAAAACTTAAATAAAATGTGCATGTCAACCCTGGTTGACTTTGCCTGCTCTCGCACTTGATTAGACAAACAGTGCACCAGGGCTGTGGAACGGGGGAAATAATGTGCTCATTTATTCATTTTTCAGACAAGTCACAATAGATTTTTAACGACTAGTGTCTGACCTCCCTTAGGTACCTCTTGCTTAGGGGGGTTAATAAAGCCTAACGCCGCGGCGCTCAAGCACTAAGGCGAGGAGCATGCTGAGAAGGTGCCTGTGATGAAATAAAGACAGGACCAAATCAAGAGTCTCCGAACGCCTGCTCCAACCCCAGAGAGAGAAAGAGGGTGCGGGGGTGGCGGTGGTGGTGTTGGGGGTGAGGCTGGAGAAAGAGACTGGTATTCCACTTAGATTCCAATTCCAGAAGTCTCTGAGGGACAATTAAACCAAGTGAGGAAGAAGTACTCTCTCTTCTCAATGCACTGGGGCGTGCATATTAGACGCTGCAACCATGGTGATGCACGCACACACACTCACACGCACTGAAGTGTCCTCCAAGATTTAAGCAGGAAAGCTTGTAAACGCCGCACAGAAAACTTCTTGTTGACGTTTTAGAACACAGCGAGATCTCTGGGAACAGTCCTGCAACTTAACTGCGGGCAGTTAAAGGATCCTCGGCGCATCATGCTGTAATTTCTAGTTTTGAATCGTGTGCGCATGAAGGCCTATTAAGTGTGCATCCAGACAGCTTTAGATGTGGTGTATCTTGGGAAAATACCAAAAGTTTTAGAGCACCACACATGCACGCAGTGGGGCGGGAGCGAAGTAGTGGGGAGGGGGATTGCAGATGTGCTGCCACTAGACATCCATCTTGTTTTCATGCTTTGCTCAGTGCTCTATTTGTCTGAATCTATGTCATTTTAGCTCACTCAGGTCAACGGGAATTCAGCCTCCTCTTTCGTCTGAGGCACTTCAGGATCATAATGTGATGCATGTGGGATAGTAACCTGCAAAACACAATTCCTGTCAGTGCTCAGACGTTGCTGGATATAAATGATATACACCCTCTTGCTTGCCCATTCTGAGTGATTCAACATCCTGTTTCCACCTGCCCATGATCACTACTTTGTGCAAATTCTCTATCCCATACCCTCACAGGGAGTGTTCACAATGTGTCACAGCATATAATCACATCTCCCGAAAAAAAAAAGGGGGGGGGGGAATCACTCTTAGTGATCTGAGAGAAGAAATAGTAACAAAAGGATTTGCTCAGAACACTCAGTGTTTCATACTTTTTCTCGGCTCAGCCTTGTTTCTCTCCTTTTGGTGCAGCTCTCTGTTGGGTGCCTCTCGGGAACGGAGAAAATTACATCCTACCTGATAATTAGCAAAGTTCAGAGCAAACTAAAATCTGCCCCACTCCCTTATAGCCCCCCACCACTGGCAGCTTTCTCTTAGCAACTAATTAAGTCCGCCTCTGAGGTTTTCAGACAGCAACGGTGCTGGATGCTGCAACAGCAGAATTAAAAAACAAAAGAAAGAAGGATGATATGAAGAATGAGAGTTCATTTTTTTTAATGTTTTTTTTTCTGTTTCATCTTTTTATACTGACAAATAAAATATGACAATAGCATTCCTGGAGGGAGTATTATTATTTCACACATGGATGCATTCTTCAAATAGAAATAACAGTGTTGGCCGCCATTACACACGGTAGCAAATAGCAAAGCGCCCTCTGTCCATAATGTTCTTTAATTATTATAATGTCATCATCCATATCCGGCAATGTTGCATGAAAAAGGAACAGCAGAGCACACCGGGTATTAAATGCAAATCACTAATCTCCCTTCTCCCCACAGTTGAATGAAATCACACTACACAGACACTATTATTAGTGATGTTATCATTGCTGTTGCAAATCACATTTGAGACCTCTCATATGAAACGTATATGTTCACGGAATGGGGTTTGATGCATGCTTTTTTTCTTTTTTTTTTTTTTTAACATGTTCATTTGTGGCATCAATGTTTAAAAGCATGATTCCATTTCTGTTGTCCCAATCATCTCAAGCCTCAAGGACTCAAGAGTGCAAGGATGAAAGAGAAAGCGTGAATTACCAAGGAAGTGATTTAGGTGCAACAAAAATAGAAGCTAATTGTTATCTGTCATAAACCTTGAGTTAAACACTTGAATATAAGTTGCTCATTAGAGATGCTTGAGCCACAGGGCCACTGATGACGAGCAGTGTAAATGAAGTCGGCTTTAAAAGGCAACCCAACAGCCTCCTTGATAAGGCTCTGGGTTGCACTGAGACTGTTTGTGATTCGCAATCCATGAGAGACAGAGGAAGCAGGCAGGCAGGCAGTCATTATTTTCTCCACAATTACCTGAAGTCCTTGATAACGAGCAAAAAAAAATGCCATATAATTAGAAAAACACCAGCAACACCATTATTGTCAGGAGAACACAACAGTATAATGAAGCAATTATAAATGAGCAGCTTTGTGCTTGTCATTAATTTCTGCTTTTAAGGATGTGGAGATGAAGCATGGCTAAACGTCAGAGACAGAATGAGCTGAGAGGATGTTTCGGTGGGTTATGAGGAGAACACTCTTGGGTGTTTGTGTGTGTGAGTGTGTGTGTGTGTGTGCGAGAGAGAGAGAGAGAAAGAAGCTACAGCACTAACAGATCAGGCCTGCAGAATTGCTGGTGATGAGTCCACCACGTCTGGCCGTGGACAATATGTCCACTGGGGGAGACACTTTAAACACGTTATAATAACCTTATATCATGCAAGTGCAACCAAAGTTCCCAGTCCAAAATGTGTGTTTACAAAAAATGGATGAGGACATTCAGCAGGTTGAATGAATGTTGTCCAGCTGAATTCACATAGTTTATTTTTTATCAACAGGACGATGCTCAGATGCTAAATGAGACGTAATAAGGAAAAGTACAAGCCAGCCGGTGAGGTTGCCCTTTTCACACATTATCACAAGGATTGATCTCTCCTTCACTTCATTTCACTTGTATCTGGTCTCAGTCGAGAGATACTTCATTTGGAATTCATGCATATTTTCCTTTGAAATTTACACAGCCATATATGCATCCATAAAAATTAAGTAATGTGTTGCATTTCATTTAAAAAAAAAAAAAAAAAAACTCACAACCACAGAATGTATTAGAGACGTCTCTTTTATTAATGAGCTTTTTCCCTCTTTGATTTCTCCACATATTAAAATGAGTGGAGACAGGATGAAATCCCAGTTTCCTCCTGATATGTCAGAAGCACAGTGAGTTCATGTGTTTGCTGCCTCAAAGGCGTCGAGCAGTAGAGAAAAAAAAGAAAAGAAAAGAAAAGAAAGGTGAGCGGGAAGGGAGACAGTGAGTGAGCGAAGTCCCGATACTTGGTGCACACCGAGAGCACAACTCCAAAGCATTGTCCTCCTCAGTTAAAAATGCCATCTTATTAACACATCCTACAGCACACTTCATCATATTGTCTTGAGAAGGCAATTGTATGGAAGGAGCAATTAGGACACCGAAGCTGTGAGGTTGCCATTATTTTAGAATTTAATGACCACGCAATACGGCGCTAGATGTAGAAATGAGGGCTACAATACTACAATTATGCATAATCTGGCAGATCTTACCGCACCCCCCCACACACTCCTTCTCCCTTCGCCTTGAATAAATTTACATGGAAATGCATCTCTGCCTAATTTATTCAGAAAAATTAGAATATACATTACAAATATTTCCATGGACGACATCAGCAACATGCGGTTAGGAATTTAATGACTTATTTCTTTGTATTCTTATGGATTAGGTCGGGGGGCCCCCTTCCCCAGGCAGGGTTTTTGTGCAGACAGATAAATAATTAAACACAGACGTATATACTGATATTTATATTCACCTTTCATTTTTTTCCCCAGCTGCTGTGCCATTCATTCTGCTGGAAAAGAAAGCTCCCTTGCCCATAATTCTGAAGAGAATACAAACGGAGGAAATGTGTACCCCGTGTGTTTGTGCGTGCTTGAGAACTTGTGTGTAAATATGTCGTAAAGCCAAATGTGTGTGTGTGTGTGTGTGTGTGTGTGTGTGTGTGTGTGTGTGTGTTTGTGGAATGTATGTAAAAAGCATGAAAAGAGTAAATAAATGCATGAATAATTCATATACATTCACCATTCATATACTGGTAATTACATCATGAACAAATA
>CAAKHG010002727.1:5665-28165 GCA_901007715.1 Dactylopterus volitans
CTAGGTGGTGGGAAAGTAGGGCAAGATAAGCTGCGGGCTTACACACATGCGGAACAGCACCCACGCACATCACTCTGACTCTGGAAGTGGCGGAGGTTTTTTTTTTTTTTTCTCTCTCTCTCCCCTCGCTCAGTTTTCCCTCCCTCCGCGCTCCCTCGTTTCTCCGCCGCCGCCGCTCCGTTATCCCCTCTCGCTTTCCCCGGCATCCATCTCGTCCTCCCGTCCCCGAGCGCCGCGGCAGCCTCCCTCCGTTCCTCTCTTTGATCTGCCTCTTCCTCCTCACACCCCCCCCCCTTTTTTTCCCCTTTCCTCCATCTCTTCCCACCGCGAGAAACACTCGCCGCTGTCTGTTCAAACGCGGAACGCAGCCCGCGTTTCTTCAAACGGGAAACTGGAGAACGGCGCGGCCATCGCCATCTTGCGCCCGATTGTTATTGCTTTAGTTGACATGTTTTCCATATTTATTTGCAATGTTTAAAAAAAAAAAAAAATACGGTTGTGACCAGTCACTATTTGTTCATAAGTCTGCACTGAAGATCATTATAAAGATGAGTGGATGATCATCTGAGTCGACATTCTACTATTTTATTCTCCCGAGCGCTCTAATGCAGACCAGCCTCACAACTACTAGTGACTCATCGATTAGTGATCCATTTTTCCCACCGAAACTATCATGTCTGTGACAAGCAAATATCAGTCGAAAATATCGGCCGGCCAATAAATCGGTCGAGCTTTGCGGCAGCGCTTAATGTGGGCGGATTTTGGCCATTTTTTTCTGTAGATACGGATTATATATGTATGCATGCGAGCCACCACACGGCACAAAGCTAGTAGTGACTCAGCAATTGGTGATTACTTCTACATTAGAAGCTCTTTGTGTGCACCTTTTTAAGTACTGCGAGGTTCCTCATTTCTACTGGCATTACTTATGTAACCTTTTTGTGCTAAGCGACTAGGCTAATCTGTATTTGTAAGTGTAAAGTCAAACCTGCACCTCCACCACGTCTCACACAAGTTGCAACATAACCTCCTGGGCAGATGTAATAAAGCGAGGGGGAGGAAAAAAAAGTAGTCGAATAGTTGAATTAAACAAAATTCAACTGCATTGTTTTGTAATTTTAAAAAAATCAATAATTTAAAAGCAAATTTGAAATAGTACACTGTACACTGAATAGAAAAATATAACTTCAGATTGCATTTAATTATTTAATATGTCAAATTACGCGATCAAATTAAATTCAATAATAGAAGATTCATCAGGTTTTTATAAACAAATTCAATCAATTTAAATAAAAATGTATCGGAATTAAGTTTTATAAAGTAAATCATTAACTGAAACCAGAGAGGAGATGCGCTGATGTGGCATTCGCTTTGAAAAGAGAAGTTAAATGATTCAAAGAAACTGAAATATGTAAAAAGATGAATTCATGCCTTTTTTTTTTCAAAAGAAATTAAGCAAAGATGGACTTTTTTTTTTTTAAGGCTGAACTTTTTTTTTTTACCTAAATGAGCTCCAGTTAATTGTGATGGTGCTTTTGGTAGGTAGGTGAAACGACGATCTGGACAGGAATTCGTAGTCTGGGACAAAATAAATAAAGACAGAAAAAGAGCAATTAATAACTGTCCATTTAGTCCTGTTACAGTGAAAACACCTGTATTCTGACATCGGGGCTTTATTGCAGTAAATGTATCGGATATTGGATCAGTAAAAGGTTTCATCGGGCAGGTAAAGTGAGGGGACGTAATTGAGCGCAATCGTGTCCCGGCGCGTTCACAGCCGCGTCCTGTTGTTTCTCTCCTGCATGAACCTTCTGGCATGGGCTCTTAGATTATTTTACCTTGTTAATGTTCGATCAAACATAACAGGCTGAACCCGAGAGTTAACGGGCGTCTTGGCTTGTCCCGTCGCATCTTCACTCACGGCGGGCTCCCGCGTATAAGATTCTAAATTGGTGCATTACGATTTTAATTAGCGAGCCAGCCAGCCACCCTCCCACGCCCGGCCGGCTCGCCGTAAACGTGTCTCGCTCTCTCTCTCTCTGTCTCTCTCTCTCCCCCTGTCAGATCATATTTAAAAAGTGACACTAGCATGCGACTGTAGAGAATCGGGGCTTCGGGCGGCTCTCACAGCCCCCCCACCCCCCCCCGTCAGATGAGCTGCGTCGTCGACATGCTTTGCTCGCTCACGTGGCATTGTCCCCTCAGAAATTCATGCCAGTTAATCAATAAATTATTCTGCGTTGAAAGCCGGAACATGTACTTAAAGTGTACCCTCCGTCCCATTTCCAGGACCCCGCTGTCCCGGTAGGTCACTTTCAGGCCAAGTGGGAATGTCACAGCGAGCCTAAAAGTCTGCTGACCTCATCTGCTTACTTTTTTTTTTTTTTTTTTGGTTTTTCATGCTTTCTTTTTCGGCTCGCGTCAGGGAGCTGGACATGGAAGCCATGAGGGAAGCGGCCGCCCTGTTGGTCGGGAATCACGACTTCAGCAGCTTCATGGCGCCGGGCTGGCTTTTCAGAAACCCCGTGAAGACCCTGGACGTGGCCGGAATACAGCCAGGGGTTTCCTTCGTGAATGCACACTTCCCCAGGTCAGACTCTCTGATTGGTCGGCGCTCACCTGTGGCTGCGCGACAACTGTATGACGTCACGAAGCCGCAATCGTTAGCAAACGCCCTACATTCATCGGCAAACACGAAGGAATGCAGGGCACGCGTTCATTTTCTTTCGTATTACAGCCTAACCAATACAAGATGCGGCCCACATCTCCCATCATGCCGTGCTGGACTTTGCTGGATTTTTTTTCTTCCGGTTTTATGCACCAGATAGACGATGCACCAACGTCATCACGTGTGACTTCTTTGGAGGGGGCACCCTGCTGGAGAGCAATGGCCACTGCAACAAATTGATGTTTATAATATAGCGTAAGGTCACAAATGCAGCGAAACAGAAGTACCGAATATTGTGCGTCAGGCATTTTTCCACGTAAACTGATATATATGCGCGTCAAGCAAATATCGGTCATAAAATATCAGCCGGACAATAAATTGGTGGAGCCTAACCGCAGCGTTTACTATGGGCAAATATCGGCCATTTTTTTTCCACCAACATTGATATGTGTTGGTGACCTGCTAAAAACAGCTGATAATATTGGTATACCTGTAATATGAATGGGTATACTGCTTTGCGTTGACCATATATGGTTGTATGGGGGCGTGTAGCGGGAGGATGATGGGGCTCCATTTACAGCTGGATTGTGCTTTTCAAAGGGAACATTGCTTGCAGATGATGAGCTTGTGCATGTTTTTGTAAATGTTATTATATATGTTTAAATTTTGTGTTGGCCTTTTGCATTTTTCTTTTGATCTTGTACACAGATCCGTGTTCCTATGGATCCTTCGCTCTGCTTTATAAAAGGAGACCCAGCAAAAGAGACAAAGAAATTATGTATGTGCTTTTGCGCTTCCCGAAAGATCGTCTGTTTCTCCGTCTTGCATCAACTTAAGCTTAAGATGGCTCAGGTTTTGAATCATTTACACTCCCTCCACTCAGCCAACTTTTTCTTCCACAGCTTATAAAGTCTCTCCTCCCAAATTTCGGTCAGTCCCGCTGGTGTGTTTGATGCGATATTTCGGGGAATCACAGGACAGACGAAGGGATTTGGACTCAAGTTTTCTTTTTCTTCAAATGCTCACAAGTTTCTTTGAGAATTTGGAACAACTTTTCCCTGTTTTTAAACTAATGCGTTTTTTGTTTTTGTTGTTGTTGTTGTTCTTTTAAGATAGAATCATCAAAAGATGCATCTTGGCTGTGTGTTGAGATAACGTCCCGTCCTGCTGTGACACGTTTAAACCATGCAGACGGAGGCGCTTCTGCTCACCTTAATTAATGTGCCGTCGGCGGGATTCTGCGCCATGCGGGTTTACACTCCCAACATAATCCATCGCAGAGATGGACTGTGTGTGTGTGTACGCGCGTGGTTGGGGACAGAGAGGGGGAGGGGGGGGGGCTAAGAGTAAGAGAAAAGGCCATGTGGCCTTTGAGAGATTACACGTCCATGGGGGTCGCTCTGCACGCCAAATACCACTTTCATGGGCATTAATTATTTGCCCTCAAAATATGGTGCAGACTGCGAGTTCTCCGAGTAAAATGTCACACGGTCCCTTAACCCCTAACACATGTGATGCATTAACAAGCTGCGCACACCAGCGTGGAAGATTTGTACAAAACTCCATCACTTATTCAGACTAAATCGTCTACGGTTGCGTTTTCCTCCCCATTTTCCTCCCCCTCAGATTTGACGTGAATGGTCGGGCTAACTTTAGGCTCAGTCATATTTTGGTCAGGAGGACCGTAGAAAAGCCCCCCGCAGTCGAAGCCGCGTCGTTATTTTTTCATGAGGGTCACTATTCTAAGTAACAGTGGCAAAAGGAGAAGAAAATGAGCGGTGAATTATTGAGAGGCCGATGCTTGAACTATATTTTTGATCCTAAAACGGGCAGCTAGAGGTTGGCCATACTGTACAATCGCTGTAAGACCGCGTTCACCGCTGGTCGGGACTGTAAGTTTAGACCGCGGCTGCCCAGTGATGCAATCCAGGTAAGATGTGGAGGGTGTTTTGGATGTGGGTGTCCTGCGCATGGACAGTATCGCTGGATGTAAGCGGCCGGTGTTTTCCTGCCTTTTCCATTATTAACGCCCACGGTTTCTGACTTTTGTGGTGTTTTTTTTAAAATGTGGACGTCCTGTCCTGTCCAGTATGTGGTTCTTAACTGAGTCCGTGCAAACACACTTAACTAGAGCCAGCGAGCGTGGTACACATAAGTGGTTTGGGCTCAAAGCGCCGGAGATGTGGGCCGACCCTGACGTCTCTCTAATGCCAGCAAGGGGCAGCTTCAGTGTGTAAGAAGTGAATGAGAAAATGCCCCCACTTCTCACTGGATTTATTAACTCGGTAAACATTTTCCAAATTAAGTTTATGGCCTCAATAGACCCTAGTTACAACACAGCATGAGGTTCATTTTGTAAATCTTGGTCCGATTTAAGGCAACATTGACGATTTTCTGAGCTCTATGCGCCTTTTCCTGCAATACAAAATCTTAAATCACGGCTGATAAATCTGCCCGATAATGCTCAGTTTATATGGTGTATATGTGTGAATAAGAGAGAGGGAGAGAGATTTTTTTTTATTTTTTAAAACACTTTTTTTTTGTCTTTGGAACAAAGACACAGCCTCTGTACTCATCCAGAGAATTCAGGACAAAATCACGTGACACGTCCAAAGCAGGAACGCCGAAGAGCCAGATAGAACGTAGAACACTCACAAAACGTTTGGCCTCGTAAAACTCAAGCTGAGCCCCCAGCAGCCCCATCGACCCCTCACAAGGTTCCTCCTGGTTTTCCAATTGGCTAGTTTGGCCAGCCCTGAAATAATAGAATTAAAGATTCTTTTTTTTTTCGTCGCTGAGTGGTGCGACTGACCCATAAATGAAACGCGAGAAAAGAAATGGCGCTCTTCCAAAGCCTCGGAACCACAAACCAGTCTGGCGCGCTCAATGAACGGACGTTAGAGGTTCTGTCTGTGGACAGAAAGGAACCCCATCCCTCGTCGGGATTGAGGTTCACCAGAAACCTGTTTGCAGCTATGGCCCCATTTCCAAACCCTCAACTGGAGGTCGCCATCTGCTGGTCAACGGGGGGTTTATATCGAGGCCAACAACAACCTCACGGGGGTCCACCTTCCTCCTGTGCTGCTTACCTAAACCAAATGGAGCGTTTCCACTCAGTGGGAATGCATCTGGCGCAGGACATCTCCCGTCGTGACGCCCTGCGCGCGCGACTGTGGAAGCGCGGCTGGTGACCAACTTAATCCCCTTTTTTTGCGCAGAATCAGCAGCCCCGAACTGCCCTGCGCAGACTCTTCCCCCGCCGATGTCCGCGCGTGCCGTCCCTCCGGGGGGGTCGACCGGCCAACGCCGTATAAATACGTCCCTGCGCTCTTTACACGTCAAATGTAATCGCGGCGCCGAGTCAAATTTGCATTTGACCCAATTCCTGCCCAAGTGCCTCGCGTTTGCTCAGTTCTCCTCCTCAGCATATGAAAACCATTCAGCTTTTGGCATAAAGGCCGGCGCGACTCCAGCGCTGAAACGGAATGCGATGTCCGAATTGAATGTCAAACCAAAAAAAAAAAAAAAAAAAGGCAAACAGATTCATATTTTTGTATGGAATTAGACATAATCCAGTTTTGGCCAAAGCTGCAGTTGTGACATTTAAACGGATCCGTGCAGGAGGAGAGCGCCGGCCTGTATCTGATGCATAAGCCTTAATGTCACATCTGCCTCCCAACTCTGTCCGCTCGGCAGGGGGGGGGGCGTCGAGAATAGCCAACAAACAAAGGAGATTTGAAGACGCTCTTGACGTGCAGTAGATGTCAGACTGGAGCCTCTCTCGCCGGGGTCGGAGATGCCCGGACGTTTTCAAAGTCTGTTCTTGTACGTGATGATTTATTGTGATTTCGACCCATCGTAGGCGGCTGAGGCGTCGTCTCTCACAAGACTTCACAATATCGTCAGGCCTCATATATGACGCTTAGCCGCCCCCCCCCACGCCTCCCCCGCAGCAGTGTTTAACCTTTCTTCAGCGTGGCACATTCAGTCAGAGGGGCCAAGTTAGGCTGCAGGATGTGATACTGTTAATGTTAATGTTTTGTTTAGCTGTCTTCCAAGCATGCTTTTACCCAGCATTCACATATGATTTATATATTATACTATATTACATGTATTCGGTGGAAATCTAACACTGGTGTTGTCTTTTTTTTTCTTTTTTTTTCCAGGGAGATGCACCTATATGAGCTGACTTTTAAGGCTAAATCTTTCCTCTACAAGCAGGTACGGTCCTTCTTCACGTCTCCGGTATTGTTTAGATATCTGGTATACTGCATTTTATTTTGGGCTCCATGGCTCAGGAGTGTCCATCTAGTAATGGGAAGTTTATTGTTGGAGCCTAACTGATTTATCATTCGGCCGATTTTAGTACGTATGGAAATATCGGCGTCCGATTTATAGGCCAGCTGATATTTGCGTGTCAAATATTGGCCGCTCTGGTGGAAAAAAATGGCGGCTCGTGATATTAAGCATCCATTTGGCGTCCGGCTGCTTTGAAGACACTGAATGAAACACTTAATTTGCTGCAGTGGGAAGCGCTCTCCAGCAGAGTGCGCCCTCCTTTTCAAAGGTTGGCACAAGTAACACGGCGACGGCGGTGCGCTGACATTGGTGCACCGCCCACAGCAGCCGGCACGTGTTTGCCAGTCAGGCAATGGCCATTTGTTGGTCAAAGAAATTAGCAACAGTCGGCTTTAAGTGATACGGCAGCGCTTTCTCGTCAGGTGCGGAGGATGACCGGGGCTCTGGTGGCGGTGGGCCAGGGGAAGCTCTCCGTCCCCGAGCTGAGAGAGGTGCTGGAGGCCCGCGACACCCGGGCCTACCCGCCGGGCATCATTGCTCCGGCCCGCGGCCTCTTCCTCACCAGAGTGGCCTTCAGGGAGCCGGGTGAGTCGCCACCTGAATGAGTCACAACCCCCCAACCCGCACCCGCAGAATAACCTCCAACCCGACAATACGTTCGCGTTCGAAATAACAGCAGCCCGACATGACTAACCAGATGCGTTTTAGGTAGAAATTATGTTACTACATGCTCCCGAGTCTGTGTAATTGAATAGTTAATTGAAAGGGGCGCGTTGAGGATAATAGGCGTGGAATTCAGTTAGCGACGTCAAAGACAGGTGTCAGTCAGGTGGCCCCTATTTAAGGCTCAGGCCAGCACACGTCGTCCTCACTGAAAACCTGAGAAGAACGGGTGGTTCTCCAGTGCTTTAAAATGACCGGGGTTGGAAAAACAAAGTGGAAGGAAAAACAAAAGACTAACATACCCCCAAACGCGGAATTCAAGCCACAGTTCACTCTGAAGACAGTGAAGCGTGGCGGCGCAAGCATCATATACCTATTTATCGCATGCAAGGGGTCATGGATCAGTTTAAATATACCAAAATACTTGACGAGGTCATGTATTGAAACGCCCATGAGGAAACGCCCTTGAAATGGGTGTTCCAACAAGACAACGACCTCAAACACAGTGTTTGGGGTCGCTTATTGGTGTGTCACACCAATTATCAAGCAGCATCTTGGTCCCACACCAACAGAATGTAAGTTATGGAGTGGCCAGCCCCGTCCCTGGACCTCAATCCCATAGAAAACTTGTGGGGTGACATCAGAAATGCAGAGGAGCTGTGGAATGATGTCAGACCAGCCTGGGCTGGAGTGCATCTTCACAAGTGCCGGGAGTTGGTCGACTCCATGCAACACAAATGTGAAGCAGTGCTCAGAAACCGAGGTTATACAACTAGATATTAGTTTAGTGATTCACAGGCATGCGAAATCCTAAAAACTTTTCAGTATATACAGCAAATATTTGAGTTTGTAAAGAAAAATGCAGACACTTCTATTTTTTGAGCAGTTCAATATTCATTTTTCTTCATGTTTTGGAATTTGAACATTGATACATTTTTTTTTCCAATGATTTGATTTAGAATACAATGTGCAGTGTTCCAAATGCATTGAAATAAAAACTATTAAAAGGATTTTGAGCTTTACTCACGTTCTTAAACGCTGTTATCCTCAACACAACTGCATAGTAATATTGAAATTGACAAAAAAAAAGAAAAAAGAAAAGTTGCCTAAACATTGAGCTAATTCTGACTCGGGCGGCTCTAAGAAACGAAGTGGAACTTCATCTGACCCATTTTCTAAGAAATGTTGCAGCGTGAGTGAGAGAACGTCCTCTCAGCCATGTTGCCAGGCTCAGGATCTTAGAACTAGAAAGACGACGGCTCCCCCCTGTGGCAGCTCAGAATAAAGCAGGAACGCACAAGACGCCCTTTTTTCATGTCATGAATGTGAAGATATTTGATTGCATGGCTTCAGGACTTTTCTAAGTCGGAATTCATCACGAGGATTGAATATTTTCTAATCCAGCCCTCTATAAACTTTGATCTAGGCAAAGTAATTTGTATGAAAAGGAGAATTCCCGTAGTCGGACCATTGAACAATCAGCCGGTCATCTCGCATGTTGTCGTTTAGCACGTTTTAGCCTTTTTTTAGCACATTTAACTTTTTTTCACCTCCATAAGCCTGCGTCAGTTTTGCTTTATTCCACTTTTGAGGAGATTTCAGTTGAATTTGGACATGATTTTTTCAGGTTGCGCATCCAACAACTTTTATGTTGTTTCTCCCATTTCGCCACGTCTTTTTTTTTTTTTTTTTTGCAATTTTGACTGTTAACACGTTCAAAATCCGCTCCCTTCATCCTGGTCGTTCCTTCCACACGTGGTTTTGAGTTCCTTGTTCTTCTGTCTCCTCAGACCTGCGGTGGCAACAGCAGACGCCCGAAGACTGACGCCACTTCAACGTGCTCCTCTCGCGCGCGTCGGCCTCCGTGCGGCCGTGTACAGCGGATGTAATAAAAGGTTTTTGTATTCACAAGTACGCGCTTTTTTTTTTTTTCTCCCTTCACTGAAAACACAGACAGGCAGCGGAGACGTACAGATGGAACATCTACGTGTCCTTTTAATTCAACATGTTAAGAATACATAACTGTGTCCATGAAAGCAGCTCAGCTACAGAATACCACACACACACCTTGAGCCTATCATGGTCTACGTGTGACCGTCATGTTACAACAGGCGACTTGCTCTTAAGCCTAAGTTAGGCAGTTTTAACTCCTATGTGTACATGAACAAACTGGGTTTTTGTAGGGTTTTTTTTTTTTTCTTCTTTTGACAAAATATCAAACAAGGTATACAACATGTGGAGAAGAGTGTTAAGTTCTCTAGCCAAAACTGCTTTGTGTGTGTGTGTGTGTGTCCATGGCTCTCGTACAGTGGTATTATTACATTGTGAATCAACAAAGTGCGCGCACACACACACACTCACTGATAATGTATACATCCAAATGTCCAAATGTAACTGCATACACTGCGTCTTTACCCAAAGGTCTTCACAGACAATTGTAGTGGAGGTTGTTTTGTTTGTTTTCCTTTTCAGCACACTCACTTTAATTCTGATTTGGCTGCATCTGCTCATCGAAGTGAGTGATTTTTATTTTTTTTTTTCTTTTCCAGCAAGTTGTCCATAAACAGTCCATTAAAACCAGGCCGCCCGCCGGCAGTCTTCTCCGTGCCGGTGGGAGCCAGATGAGGTTTGTTGAAAGGTTCATACTGACCAATCGCTGCCGTTTTTTTTCTTTCTTTCCTTTCCCCTCTCCCACGTTCCAGCGCATTGATCGAAAACACGCCGGACATCTCGCCGTTTCCGCTACCGCTGCTGCGGCGTTACGTTAACTGATTTAGGCCCGCCGTATTCGAAGTGCTGCGTCTGTCAAAGCTGAACCTCATGAGGAATGTTTTTTTTTTTGTTTTTTTTTTTAAATATATTTTTGCACTTCTTAGAAGTGACACTGTCAATAATTCACACTATTTTTACCTAAATTTTTTTTTTTTTTTTAAATATGTACACAAGTACACGTCTTCTATCCTTGCGACCATGTTGAAGCAACACAGTGAATCTGATTGGCATAGGTCCTCAAGTCAATTCAGCATTTGGTTTCAAGGTATTTCACACATCCTAAAGACGCCCGTGATTCAATATATAATTAAAATTTCAAGTGTTAGTCAGACTGTTAAGCCCAATGTCGTAGAGTATCAATAACAAAATCATATGTATATATAATGCACTTGAGGAAGGCATTGCGTATTTTTCAAACTCACAATCCTTAATAAACAGCACAGTCTGGGTGAAGAATGTAGCTGAGCTTAAGTCAAACTGGAGACCCTGATTGAAGATTGCGTGGGACACAAAGAGAACATGATCACGTCAGACCTCGATGACGACGCGTTTGATAAAAATCAGGTTTGAAGAGACAGATGAAGGAAGAAAAAATAATTTGAAAACAAAAAAACAAAAAAAAATACAAAAAAAAGACTGATGAATTATGTTCAGCAGTGCTGCCACGCCGGTCCGGGCGGTGGCCAAAATAGGTTCTCCGAAAAAACAACAAATGCAAAGACGTGCGATTGGCTGATGATCCATGACTGGCTAATAAACACTGAGATGTCTAAATGTCTAAGAGTTAGTAGTGTATCTCTAGGCGGCCTTTTTTTTCATTTTTTTTTTTTTTTGGCATTTTGACTACACACCCTGATGCTAAAGCTGAGGTTAATTCGGGATTAATTTCTGTCACGTGAATACAGGTTGATAAGTTTGCATAGACCCATGAAACCCGAACCATCACCATTTTTTTTTTTTTTTAAAAACGACCTCGACGGTTCGCCTACCGCTCGGAGCAGCATACCCGACTTCACCCTTTGTACTGAGATTTGGTAGCATAGGAAATGCTGTAACAGCCTACAAGATACAGCTACATTCACTTATAGATTCATTTTGTCCTTTAAAATTAAAAGCAACTTTGCGGCACACTATTGTTTCCCAATAGGATCCATTAGATCTTTCTTCTTTTTATTGGAATTTTTTCAAATTTCCTGCATGATGCCAAGAAATGTATTAAAACTTTACTGCGTTGCTCAGTAAAACTGTCGGCTTATGTCTGCTTCTGCAGCGTCACAATACACGGCGATAAACTCATAGACTTTATTTAAAGAAGTAGAAAAAGAGTGAAATGGGGTATGTTCCAGAGACTTACAAAAACACTCGTTTCGAGAGAAGACAATATCATCTACGTGTAAACATAATCTGTGTCATTTTGCTCTTTTCTCCGACGGCTAAAAAAAAACAAAACAAAAAAATTAAAAAGCATAAAACATTGTAGGAGCGTACAGTCCATGGAGAGCGCAGGAGGGAGGGGGTGCGGAGGGGAGGAGTCCGGTCGGGGGTCCTTCGTGCGATCGCGCCGTTCTCTTTAGCTGGCAATTTTCTCGATCTCGTCGAGATCGTCTGTGTCTAGTTTTTCGATTTTTTTATCTGTTGAGGGGGGGGCGAAACCACAGTGAGATTGGTTTAGAGGTTTGACATGCAGGCGTGGGTTAGGGTTAGGTCTTAAATTGCAATTTCTTCACAGAAACAAGAGCACATTCACTATATTTACTATGAACGTCTCAAATAGTTTTGGCCCTGGAATCTGCCAATGTTGACTTAGATGTCATATACACCAATCAAGCATAACTTTATGACCATTGCATGTTTACCGTAGAATATAATGGAGCAGCCCTGCAATCAATTCTAAAGAGTTTTTTTTTTATTATTTTTACTGCGTCTGTTTAAGAGAGGTGTTGAAATTTCAATTATCGTTACTGGGACTGTTGTTTGTGGTGCTGTTGTCGAACTGTACCGGGTCAGGTGCCCCTAACGTTTTGGCGCCTTGATGCATATGAGTGGGATCACCAAAATATTAGGAACGCCTCTCGGTACAAACTGAAATGGGTTACAACTATACAATCTGACATTACTCATCAAGAACTGCTTAATTTTAGTACCAGGGATCCAGGTTATCTTGAGACATTTCTAGTACTGAGATAAGCTCAACTGTGGTATAAGTTGTGTAATTATCAACTGGTCATTGGCATTCATTCATTCATTCATTCATTCATATGTGGAAGGAAGAGCATCATGGAGAAACTGCCGTCAGACTTACTGAAATGCTCCTGGATCCGGTTGAGGATGTTCATGCTCATTCTGCTGTCCACCATGTTGATGGCCAGCCCCCGCTTGCCGAAGCGACCCGTGCGGCCAATCCTGTGCAGGTACGTCTCGTTGTCCGGGTTACCGTCCTTGTCCACCGGCAGGTCGAAATTGATGACCACGGAAACCTGCTCGACGTCGATGCCTGGTTGCAAGACGCGGTGGGAGAGGAATAGTTAACTTAACAGCAGGCAGGAGGGGGAAACGTGAGAGCTCGAGAAACTCTGACAAAGTAGCCCTGTTTAATCAGGTAAAATATCCCCACTAAGTCTCCACTGGGACGTTTGGGATTATTACATAACTGAAAGATTGAGTCAAGATTGAATCGCGTTGTCAGGCTGTCCGGCGCCCGTGCTTATTTCCAAATCCCTCTTTACTCTTTATGACAACATCCGTCTTGAGGTCTGACGAGCATGCTGACGGCTAAATAAAAAAAACAACGTGACGCGGAATCCGACGTGCGTGTGCGCCCGCTTCTCACCTCGCGCGCAAACGTTTGTGGTGACCAGGACTTTCTCCTTGCCGTCCCTGAAGCGCTCGATGACCGCGGCCCTCTGCTCCACCTGCATCTCCCCGCTCAGCAGCGCCACCTGGTGGCCTTCTCTGGAAAGCTCCCCCGCCAGCCAGCCTGCGGTCTTCCTTGTCTGAGTCATGCAGAGGGGAGAGTGTCGCTACTTCATCAGACATTAACAAAACACCAGATATTTAAAAAGAAAAAAAAAACAAACAGCTTGGCAACAACTGCTTATTGGCTGGAAGACTCAACACACTGTGCTGATTGATTAAATAAAGAACAAACACTACAAGTTTGAGAGCTTCCAAATTATATTTTAACATCTAAAATCATACAGAGGGAAACTGTAAAAAAAACTGGGCTAAATTAGGAATCTGTTTTTTTATACAAATCGTGAAGGAAATGTCAGTTGTTTCTTTCAAAATTAGACCAAATAACATGAGAAAAAAAATTAATCCTCAATATATCTCGTCGCTGACAACTGCTTGGGGATTACGGGGGGTTGAGGGACTCACATGGCAGAAGATCATGGCCTGGGCGATGGTGATGGCGCCGTAGATGTTACATAGCGCTTGGAACTTCTCCTCCTTGCAGTTGCACAACACGTAATACTGCTTGATGGTGTCCAGCGTCTCCTCCTCCCGCTTCAGCTTGATGATGTTGGGGTCGGGCACGATGCGCTTGGCGAAGTTCCACACCGTCTCTTCAAACGTGGCTGAGAACAGCAACATCTGGCAGTGTTTGGGCAGCATTCTGTTTGGCAGAGAGACGGGCGGTCAGCAAAAGTTACATGGTTGTGGATTTGGAAAAAGAAAAAAAAACACTAATAACTGTAAAGGATGTTGCAGAAGCTCCTTTCCATCCTCCTCCTCCCTCAGATAAAGAGAGCGGGTTTCTTCCCAGCGTTTGCACTGACTCTGACCTCTGGATGCGGATGCTCTGGTCCTGGTGGCCCTGCGTGGCGATCATGACGTCGGCCTCGTCCAGCACAAACACCCTGATCTTCTTGGGGTCGATGAACTTCAGCTTCCCGCACCAGTCCAGCATGGTACCCGGCGTGCCGATGACGATCTGTTCCTGCAGCTTCATGCCGCGCTGCACTGGAACAGCCACGGGAAAACAAGTGCTCCTTAACGCTCAAGGCGCATCAAATATTGAAAGCCGTTAGGACGGCGCAAAACGCATTGAGCGGGGTGGGGCAGCCTTACGTTTGTTCCCTCTGATGGCGTAGACCAGCTTGACCTCGGGGTAGTGTTTACCCATCTGCTCGATCACCTTACCGGTCTGAAGTGCCAGTTCGTAGGTGGGTGACACACACAGGCACTGGCGCAGAGAAAGGAAATGGGGTAAGGAAAAAAAATTGGAGGTATAGAGAGATTATTTGGACTGATAGGCTCTCGGGTTTGGATTTTTCTTCTTTGGATACTGGCGAAAGGCAGGAGACGGGAAAGGAAACCAACCTGGGGATAATTGTTGTTGGGGTCTACATGGCTGAGCATGGCCAGGACAAAGGCAGCTGTTTTCCCTGTTCCCGACTGCGACTGGGCAATCAGATTCTGTGGACTGGAGGAAACGGGCAATAAAAGCTGTTGGTTGTATACAAAAGCAGCGGCTGCCATTAAACTGCCATTAATTCAAGTGCACTTGAGTCGAGCTATAAAAGGTGGTGGTGATTAGATCTGTTTAAGCGCCGCGACATGAACGCGCGAGGTTCGGCTGCGCTAGCAGATCCCAGCACGCTGCCCATAAGCGGCTCATCATAACACCGCAAAACTGCGCGATTATGGGGCGCTGCAAGTGACACGTGACCAATTATTCCATCTTTCGCCTTTAGCTGGACGCGCGAATTCAATGATATCGACGTTCCCGGAAATGTTTTACTTGATAAGAAACAAAAGGGGTGACTCAAGCGGTTTGTTTGTGTTGGCAGCTTGATGAGTCATCGTTTTGCAGACCAGGGTGGCTGCGGACGGCGCGAAGCATACTCACGGCTCCGCTAGCATCATAGGTAAGGCAGTCTCCTGGATTTTGGACGGCCGGTTGAAGCCCATGCCGTACACACCCTGAAGCAGCTGTGGTTTGCTGCACACAGACAAAAAAAAAAAACAACAACCGGGGTTGTCTTGGAAACTCGCTGGTTTCTGGGGAAGCACACCTTGAAGATGTTTTAATAAAAAGGAGACGCAGGGGAAGCAATTCCTGCGCGTGATTGGCTCAGTCTTTAGCAAGAGTCTGAATGCATACATTTGTAGATAATAACGAGCAGAAGTAACTATCAGCTTGCAATATCAGACAAATCTTTGCAAGGAGACGTGGCAGACGAAGCCGACAAACCAAAGACAAACTTACAGTCGCAACTCCTCAAAGGATTTGACCGAGTAGAGCGGCGAGCTGGGGTCCTTTTGAAGAACTTCCACTTGATTTGTGGTATTGACGAGGTTATTCCGTATCAGCTTGTTTAGCAACGACTGCGCCGCTTTGTCCTCTGATCGGGCGGGAAAGAAAAAAGAAAAAAAAGACAAACGTTACTGGAAAGAATTCAACTCAGGGGGGAAACAAACAACTTGAACTCGTGAGCCTGATTACAACGGATGGGCGAACACGCGGACTAGCCACACATGTAGTAATATTTGTTTGTTTTTTAAGTGCTAGATGTGCTCACCTTTGTCGTCGTCTTCTGTCTTGCTCTCTGCTTCGCCTTCCGATTTCGCAGCTGCACTGCTGGGGTCTGTTGCGTTTGAGGACGTGCCTGCAAACAAACAAACAAACAAAAAACAAAACAAAACACGCGAGTATCAGATTCAAATATTCTTGGATTTCAAAGTTTGATTTCATTCGCGTGCTCGCCGCAGCCATGCTCACTCACCATTTTCCTCCAGCTTGTCTTTAATTTGAAGGCTCCCGATCTGCGGGGAAGGAACGCGAACGTTATAAAAACACAAACCAGGAGCCGGGAGCCGGTAACCGACAACTGGCTCCTCCACTTGCGCATCTTTAGAGCCTCTTACGTCATTTACTCGCTGAACCTGGCTCGTATGGGCGACTGCGACTGCCACTAACCACCGCTAAAGCTACCAACTCATTGAGCACGCAGCCTCTCGCCGGGGGGCTAACTGAACTCCGGTAGCCGCGGACGCCCAAACCGGTACTTTCGTTTCTGGGAAAACGAAACCGAGGCGGACAGTCGCGTAGGCGGATTATGCTGCTTAGAGCGCCCGTTGAAAATAACGTCGGCTCCCGGCGCGAGTGTGGACGGCGCGTCGTTAACACCGTTTCAGCGAAGGCCAACGCATCTTCTAAACAGGCTAACAATACGTTAGCTAGTGTTGCGTAAGTTAAGATTTACCGATTCCGCCGCGGCTTCTTGCTCGTCCACCGCCTGGGCCCAGGAGTCTGTAGCCATTGTGTTTTTCTTTTGATTATTATTAATCTGTGGTGGTAAAACTCGGGACGACTCAACTAGGAAAACTAGCTCCGGGCGAGGAAGTCGCTAATGTGAAAGAAACAAGTTTCCACAATGGCGTGCTGAAAGCGATTCGGGGCAAGTGTGCAACGGCTAAAGCGTCCGGGTCGAATGCGAGGGGACGGAAAAAAAATAGTTCCCGTTTGATTACAAGTTCCTGCCGGGCCTGGACTGGGGTCGCGACTGAGACCGATGCTCATATTCAAAATTCGAATAAATTACCTGAGGTTTTTATTTTATTTTATTTTATTTTATTTTATTTTATTTTATTTTATTTTATTTTATTTTATTTTATTTTATTTTATTATTTTATTTAAAGAAGTAACCACTACATTCGCGACCGCTAGACTCACGTCTAGTTCTGGTTCGGTATCCAGGAAGTTCGACATCTTGCACTGTCTCGAAGACAGAAGAAAGAGGGGGAGGAGGGAGGGGGTCGCAGAGGCTCAAGTGAAGGAACCAAAAACACGCCACAGTTCTCTTGTAACTGGCCGTCTGAATGTTTGAATCTGGGGCGTTTTATTGAGAACCCACAAGGTCCACGCGCCATATGGGGGGACATGAGATCGGTTCGCAAAAGTCCGCAAAAGTTCCTCAACTATATTTTTGCTTTGATGTCTCGGCCGCCTTTCTGACATCACGGTGACGTCACTCTACTTATGTCGTCATAAAGTCAGCACGGCAGCTGTGAGACACCCTGTCTGCCTGCCCGTATGTCTCTCGCCTCTGATTACACGCAAAACGAGGACGTCTTCTTATTCTTTTTTTAATTAAGTTTTATTAAAATTAAGTCGTTAAAAATGAACTCGTACTCTGAATCAAGGTGAACGTGAAGCAATTAAGTAGCACTACTTTGCACGACCTGGGGGTGGCGCCAAAACGCTCTGCATCGCCCCCCCCATCTAATGTGCGCTCTGTAAACTCACCAACACACGCGCGCACACACACACACACACACACACACACACACACACACACACACACACACACACACACAATAGCAAGCAGGGAACCTGGTAGTGCACTTTGTTGGCGAAGAGGATCCACGAGGAAATAAGGGCCATTAACTGAAGCCGGAAACCATTGGGGCAAACCAGTCGCTCTAGTTTCACTGTTTGGGAGTTTACTTGTGGAAACTGAATTTACTGCAAATATGTATGGTGATATGCACCATGAGGGCGTAATCTGAAAGGACGCGGCAGGGGCTGAAAGGTGGCTCCTTGAGCTTTAGCCCCGGCCTCGAGGACCCGGTCTGCATGAGTGAGAGGAAGCACTGGTTAAATTCTAATTGAGACCACTGAAAACATTTTTTTAAGTAAAGGGTATTTTTAAATGTTTCTATAGAAGAGTAATTATTGTAAAGGGATATTTAAAATGACTGCGAAGTAATTCGTTTTTTAAAAAATAATGGAATCCCAGCTACCAAGACTCATAACATTATAGGAAACTAACAATCATCAGTGCACTTATAGCAACAAGTGTATCATTAAAAAAGAAACACCCGCTGAGAAGCTGAAGTCAGTTTACAAAATACAAATCCACAGCACTGTTGAAGCTGCATGTTTGTTTGTTTTTGGCCACTCTAACTTTTAAGCGAAACGGAAATATCCGCACATCATTAATATGATTAAGTTCCATAGATGGGGAGGAACTCATTAAAACCAGGTTTTGAGTGACAGAGACCAAATCTGTTGACAATTAGCACTAAGTAATTCATTAAGCCTGCACCTGAGACCGATGGGAATGTCTTTAGTATAGCAGGTATTTGGAGAAATTCACACTCTGACATGATGATTATGATATAAGGAAATCTCAAAATATATTACAGCTCCTCCACATTCACATGTACACAACTGACAATTCATCCGGACGTTGTTGAGGATTTTCACCAATGTTGAGATTACATAAAACACTGATTCAGTCGGGGAAAGAATCTTGGCATTATCAAAGTCTTTAGAAATCATCATCTGGGGACCATCAATGTAACTTTACAAAGAAATTATATATATATAAAACTGCCCACAGTTTATTGTCTCTGCAAATAGTGGTAGGAAAAGGTTATGATGTCACACTGAAGCCGACCTTCGACCTTTTGGACATATGTTTTCCCTTCATCGTTTGGCCTCCAGAGACATTTTTTAGATCTTTTGCAATGGCCTGCATGAATCCTCGCGATAAACACTGTACGTTGCCGGCGTGTCAACACGCTTTTGTTTTTGGAATTTTGTTTTTAAGCCTTGAGTTTGACATTTTAGCAATCGCCATTATGTTTTCAGTTTTCTTTTTTTTGTTGGCAGTGACCATGTTTGGACTTGAAAATGGACTCTGTGGAATAAGAGAGGTCGCCGGGCCTCAAGACATATCCTGTTTAATTGTTGATTTCACCCCAAATTGAACTGTAATTTACTGATTGTGACAATAAAGTAATAAGAAAAATGCTTACTGAAGTAATAAATTGAGGGAGACAGTGAGTCATTTTGTTTTAGGATTGTTTTTTTTTTAAGCAGCCAGTTGAATCGCCCCCTGCTGGCCACTAGAAAGAATGCAGGTTTAAGTCACTGCTTACTTTTCAAGTCAGTATAAGTCCCTCGCTTTGTACAGAATGTTTATGGCTAAAGATATTTTTTTATGAGGTGACAGTCACCTTTACTTTGACCTTTAATAGCCAGATTCATCCTTGACTTCCCCCTTGGGTCCAGGTGGGCGTTTTGGCCATATTTGAAAACATTTCATCAAAGGTTTCCCGAGATATCACATTTTTCAAGAACGAGGCGAAGAGGCAACGCTAAAGCATTCCGCCTCTGGCCACAGCCGTTCCCGGCGCGAAGGCATAAAACCAAAAATGTCAACCTGGCATTCTTAATCTGGCGACGACGAATGCATAACATCTCATTGCAATCCATCCAGCAGTCCCGGGGATATTTTAGTGTGGGACTGGCCGCCTGACAGCCATCCGCAGGGCCGGGCTGCGAGCGTCGCGGAAAAAAAAAAACAACCAACCGACAAAATCAGTAACCCTGAGCGTTTTTGGAGGCGACGGTGACGCACGTCAAGCACTTTCTAATCCGATGAGCATCAGAAACCCGGGCCGTGGCGTACCTACTTTACTTTGTTGCCACAGTCTGAAGTGCCGTTAAGAACCGGGCGACTTCCTCTCCTTGTTTGGCGCTTCAGTGGAGACCGGGGCTATTAACTGGAGCTGGACTCCACTAAGGAGCACCAGGGAGCACGCAGGGTCACCTCTGGAGCCAGACTGCTGTGGCTGGCTGCTCCTTAATTGAATGCAGAATTGATTTCACACATCCACCACCACCCCCCCACCCGCACCCCGGTTCCACTGGGATAGATAGATAGATCATGACAGTGGCTTTGGATTGTGCTGCGGAAGATTACATTGATCCCCCGTTCTGCCGCCGCCGCCATCCGGCGGTCAGCGCGGCTCCGCCCACCCGCCCCCCCGCCGCTCATCTTGCATGTATGTGCGCGCGTGCGTTCGTGCGTCTGCGTGCCAGCATGTGAGGGAGGGCGCACGGAGTCACTTATATCGTCAGACGGGAGACAAATTTGTCAAAAAAAAAAGAAAGAAAAAAAAAACGGGCTTGATAGAGCCGAGTTTATTGTTGCGTCCAATCAGCTGCCTCGCTGGAGGTATCCATGGCAACTGAAAGAGTAAAAGTAAGGTTTGAGGTCTCCGGAGAATTTGGAAGAGACAGAGAGGAGGACTTTATATTGCCACATAAGGACTCGTTTCAAGCGCCGAGTATGACAGAGAGGATATCAAAGCGGAGGGGTTGCGGCGGAAATCGGCTTCCCGTGCAGACGTTCCGGAGAAAAGACAAAACACTCGGCCCACCAATGCATAACGTGAGACGGCTCAGGCGCCTCTTGCGCCGCTCATGCGCGTTCAGCGTGTCGCTGTTTATGTGGCGAGCGCGCGCATGCACGCCGCGCATGTTGCGTATATTCGTGGCGTAAGCACGTTCGGCCGGGCGCTCGGGCCTGCGAGGCTACTGGAATGGAGGCGAGGTTCTTGTGTTAATAGGTGATGTTTCACCGCCACTGGCGGCATTTTAAGACGTCATCGGGAAAGCGGACACCCTGTTGGCGCTGATGAACAGGTTTCCGCTCATGTCATGATCTGAGGGGGGGGTAACATACTAGAATGAAAAAGGAGATGTGATGCATGAGGACACTGGATTTATTAACATAATCATGTACGCTTCCATTATGAGTTTGTGTCAATCTTGTTCCACTTCATTTTTTTTTTCATTTTGTTTTGGAATATACGTACATCTGATCGACTGTTCTTTACCACGCAAAGGTACATGTGGTATAACTGTGCGTCACGTAATCCCGGGATGGGCCACACACGCAAAAAAAAGAAAAAAAAAAGAAAAAAAAGAAATATGAATTAATCCGTTCATTCAATCATTCATACGTTGCCTCGGGGCTGATTTCAACCGGGAAAGGGCGGGCAAGCAGTTCACGGTCAGTTTGGTTTCGAGGCAAATATACTCAGATGCATGCTTAAAATCATATCATGTAATTAATATTTTGATTGAAGTCGTCCCTTTAAAGGTTCTTTTGGACATTTTCTGCTTTATTTTCATATATATACAGAGAGGGGATGACATACAGCAAAGGGCCCACGCCGGACTTGAACCTGAACCGCTGCAATAAGGTCCAGGGTTCACGTGGGAGGGAAATCTGCATTAGACGATATTAAATGCTCAGGTGCTGGTTTAAAGAAAAAAAAAACTGAGATCACAATCGAATAAAAACATTATATTAAAAATCAATGAATAAATATGAATAAGAGCGAGATAACAATTTAGAGCCGAGTGAGCTCAGACGCAGATTCCCATTATCAACAGCATTGGCGCAGCCTGAGTTCATCAGACTAATGGCGTCTGGAAGGAGCCTTTGTGTTGGGTTACTGGAACTACCGGAACAGCAAGATTAAAACAATGATGAGGCGGCGGCGGTGGCAATGGCGACGGCGCGGTGAAACCAGCCGTCACTTGGTCCAAGCTTAGCGGGCTTACGGCCAACAAAAGGCAGGCCGCCCGTTCAGCACCGGCTTTGGAGGCGCAGACAACAGGCTGACAAGAAAGTGCGGCGAGCACCGACAGGCAGGACTGAGCAAACACCAGCGGGCTTAGGCGCCTCGCGCGGTCAATATGGCGGGCGGGCTGAGGAGCAGCCGGTCAGGCGAGGCGGAGACCGGCGACGACATGTGGGCCAGGTGCGCGTGGGCCGAAGCAGACGCGAATGTGTGTGTGATGATTAATCAGCTGACCGACAGGTGAAGCAGAACAAGGGGGGGCCGGGACGGCTGCCCGGAGGCGTGTCCGGGCCGAGGAGCCGCGTGGCCAGATGACCTGCGACGGAAGCCTGTCGCCAGACAAGCCCAACGGCAGGTTGCCTCTTCAGTCGCCGCTTTCAAGTGCGAGGGCGGCAACGTTTTGAAAAAATGATCACACAAGGAGCTCCCAAAGCGCTGCAGTACACATGCCAGACCAGTAGTTGGCGGTGTGATGAAGCCAAACATGCGACACCTCGGGTCTCAGAGCTATTTAAAAAAAAAAAAGAAAAAAAAGTGAGTATTACAGCGCAAACATCAACAACGATTTGATGTTTCTTATTAATATTATTTAATCTTCAGCGAGCACGACCGTGACCTCTTGTGTGGGCGGGCGTTGTTCGCCCATAAACGGAGTCGCCGTTGAACCCGATAAAGTGAAAGCCCTCCGTTTGAAATTGCTTTTGCAG